>DWRA01002583.1:0-13707 GCA_018250295.1 Spathilepia clonius
TGTCCATGGGCGGCAGTTGCCACTTACCATCAGGTGGACTGCATGCTCGTTTGCTTCTCCATCATATAAAAAAAAATGTTATATTTTCATACGGATCTATACACTCCCTAATTAGCAGGGATAGTGGACTTCTACAAAAGGTTGAAACAAATTTCGGCTTTCGTGTTATAGGTTCTACTAATTAAGCTGCCTCGGATGAGTATGTCTCCCTTATTACACCTTTCAAACCAGAATACAGCAGCGCTGAATACTGCTGTTGTTAGGTAGAAATAGATGTGGCGGTGATGTCTCCGGAGTCGAACCACAAAGAGTTCTATCAAACCTAAAAAATTATGGTGATTTCAAGATAAGACGTCTTTTTGATGATCGGCTTGACAAATATTTGTTAGTGTGATTTTTCAAAGAATTTTTTTACCTCGTACAAAATTGAATCTTTTTTTATTAGGAGTCTATTTTCTTTCTTTGTGTACACTTGACATTGCATATTAATCAACGTCTGTTATTTTGTTATCATGTCGAAGGATATCCGATCTTAAATCAAGAATGCTTGTTTGTCAGGTGTTTGTTTGGCCACAGTCCGTATATCCGTACGTCTGCAGCCTCTGGATTCTTGGCACAAATATCTGGCAAATCTGTCCGGCTATTTGTATTTCATTCAAGCTAGCAAACGAAGTTTCATTCAGACGCTCATGCATTGGTAATAAAAACAAATGTTGGTTCGGGTCTGTAGTTGAATCTTGACTTCGAAGACAGGTTAAAACAAAAATTATGTTGACCGTTCGGTCATCCATCTTTCCGTATGTCCGTTCGTGTCTCCGTTCATTCGTAGCCCTATCGTTTGACCGTACGTTCAACCGTCTATCGGTCATAAGTAACGGTAATAGGTTACCTTGAAAATTACAATATATCTTATTATACCTGTTATAACCAGATAACCTAAGAATCAACAAACAATGTTATTAAAAAATCTAAGCGAATTTCTGGGCAAGTAACGTGTCTTGTGAACTTTAGAGTAGTAAAAAAATAAACGATTATGCCATCCGGTGTGGCGTCCGTTTGAGGGGAAGAAGAGGGGGTCAATTAACGATTAGTCCATAATCTGCCAACAAATGGATAAATTTACAGTAAAAAAACGATACTTCGACTTTAATTACTGAATGTAGCTAAATTTTACGATATGCTTGAGGTTTTTTTTGCCAAAATTTAGTCATCGTTAAGTTTCCAAATCTCGGTATTAAACTACCTGTAAACACTAAATACGATTGTAAAAAATAACGACAAAGTGATAATAAAATTCAAGACCATTGTAGATGATCTTAAGAAATATTAAATGATGCTGAACAATTTTTACAAGATCCGTCATTGCGCAATTAAGGTTTTTTCTTTGTAAGTTTCCATCCGTGATGTAAACCAGTTAAGATGTTTTAAAGAAAAACTTCCTTAACATATAACAATATATTTTGAAGTTAACTAGACAATACAAAGTAAGTAATAGAATAAATATTATGCGCAATGACGTCCTAGTGATTAAAACTCGGCCTCTCAATCGAGGGGTCCGAGGTTCCAATTCCAGGCGCGCACCTCTGGTCGTTTAAAATTATGTGCGTATTAGAAATAAATTATCATTTGCTGAATAGTGAAGGATAACATACTGAAGAAACCTACATACATGAAAGTTTAAAAAAGTAAAAAGTTTTCAAAGGCGCGCGTAGTTTATCAACAGTGGACCGTGGCCCAAACACTTTTCGCTCCGAGGGGAGGCGTGCCCAGCTGTGATACAATAATGGATTGCAGACGAAGTAATAAAATCTTCGTCTTAAATATATGTAGTGACATTTTTTGTATAACCAAGACCTGAAACAGTCGAGTTTTTTGGGTGTTTTCAATATTTAAATATCACGTCCACGGGATTATGAGGGAAGACGCAGTTACATACCCAGTAACTGTATAATAAAAGCAATTTGTATAAATAGGCTTAAAGAGGAAGTAAACATAGGTATATAACAATGAACTACGTGTAATAATAATATTTTTTTTTATTGTTTAAAACGGTCGTATATGAAAAATGTACATATGATTGATGTATTATATAATCGGGGATATTTCCATACGATGCATAATTAAACGAAGTGTTTACATATAGAGTAGACTATTACCACGCTTGCGGAATAGGTGGGACTTCTTTGTAATACCTGAGGGAATATTTATAAAGCCGTTTAATATCTTTAAATTAATAAGCACGTATAAAAGTTACAATAAGTAAGTTGCAATAATAAGTAGCCTTGGGTTTGGAATGTGAAAAGAATTAAATGGTACGCTAATCTAGCGTGCACGAACATAAACATACACCATATAATATATATGTATTGATTTAGCAGTAATTATATGGTTTTTAAATCTCAATATTTTTAGGATGAACTAAAGCCTAGACATTTTTTGTATAGTGTAACAAGTGATATCTAAAAAATCTGAACGAATGAAAGGGACAGGTTTTTATGCTTTGGTATGCCGTAATAAGAGTATTAATCAGCTTAGAAAATAGCAGCTATTTTGAAATCACAGACACATGTTTAGTTATTTGTATTAGTATACATCTGGATACGATGGCCAGATATACATTTATCAAGATAAACGAGCTAAGTATGTACCTATTGCGAATGCTACTACGAAACACGATACGTCTCTAGAATTACAGCGTATCTGACAGATGATATTGTGAAAGTACTCGATGCGTGAAACAATGAGCCTTTTAAAAGAATGAAATCTGTTTACCTCACGAATCCTCCCAACGGTGAAAACGCTTTGTCATTCAGAGGCACGAGAACAGGCGAGGAACGAATTCCTTGTGGTAACTTCATGAAGTACTTCACACTATTCGGGATGAGAATGCCTGTGGATATAACATTTATTAAACAAATGCGAATTTGTATTGGAGCTAACAAAATTGTAGCAATATCCTTACCGTTTGCGTCATATCTGTACTTTCGTAACAGCGACTGCATGCTCGGGTTTTGTACATTGGATAGCACCACGATGGCACACGGCTGCGACATATGTATCAGTTATATAAATATGTAAATGAATTAGTCAGCCAATATCTCAAAAACCAGTTATATTTGACTCACCTTTTTAGGCTTTTCGTTGGTGATTTTTCCTTCTATTTCAAAGCCATACTCCTCGTTCTCCTTGCTGCTGAATGCGTCTAACCCGAGGGCTGATTCATGTGAATTATCGTTGATTGTGAAGTCCGGTAGTGAAACCGACTCTATTATAGGTGGCTCAGTTTCATAGTTTATTGGTAACTTCCTCTGTAATTCGATAGGCAGCCGTAAAAGTATGAAGTAACAAATCGACGAATATCGTGCACAATTTGAACGTTACTTACGTTTTCAGAGTAGGTAACTTTGAACACTAGCACCAATACAATTCCAGTAAACCTCATGTTGGACCGGTCGAAACAGCAATGATAATCAATCGCACTCATCAAATAAGTTCACGTAGTTTATAAACATGGAGTCGCATTACTTTAAATTTGAATATTTCGTACCAAACAGAACGGGTTGTTTCAAAACATTTCGCTAGAGCCGTTGCTAAAGTTTACGTTGAAATTAGTTACAGGAACAGTTAGAACTTACCAGGTGCGTCGTACGTAGGTGAATTTTAATAAGAAATGGCGAAGATAATAAACATAGCTGTTAGAGAAAAAACTGTAAGTGCGTAGATCATTTTCAAACAAAAACAGGATGAATAATTAGCTTCTGTTCTGTTCTGTTCGTTATAGTCTCGCGTGAACGTCATTTTCTTAGTATAAAATAAAATAGACCAACTTTTTCAATGAAATTTAAATGAAGAAAAGCGGGCGCCCAAACTAAAGCATATTGTACATAATCTATTTCCTAGTTATATGGATGTGTGTGCTTCAAAATATGTATCCATTTGTCGACTGTACCGTAAAAATTCTCCCGAGTATCTTACGTAGAGGAAAATTCCACTCGCAGCCCCGCCCGTATAAACCCTTATGATCGTTTTAATTGGTTATCGGCTTAAACTGTAGCCTGTCGTCCGCCAAAATTCTTTCTTAATCAAAAATAGCCTATAAAGCCTATAGAGAAACATTTTTTTGTAGTTTTATTATGATATAAGTATAAAAAGGTTGTACTGAGAACTTTTCATTTTGATACTCTAAATGCATATATGTAATATTTCGTGAATGAACTCTTCCCGGATATAATTTTTTGTTGATCGGTGCATCTACGGCTTCATATTGTTTATTTTTGGGTCGGTTGGTAAGTAGTTTGCGGTGGTGAAGATCCAGCTATATATAATTTTTTCTAGATTTGTAGGTAACCAGAGTTTGTCTCAAATTAGCGTATGTTTTGTTAAAAATAATTCTTTCATACTTCCGCGTCTGGTTTCATCAAATTGCGATTTTGTTTTTAAGATTTTGTGGTCACCTTAGAGCATTTAGTTAGGTTTATTTTTTCTTATTGTGAAGTGTTTTTAATCTTACTAACTGTATTTAGGTACAATAAATCTTCGGTTTCAGAATGTTTATTTGTGAATCTATGAAAAAACTGTGTAATGCTGTGTAAGAGTTTTCTTGAGAATACCTTAAGCCACCGCCATATTATATTTATTTTTCTTAATGGTTTCCTTCGCTGATAAAATAAATTACTAATGGTTAGTATACCATACATACCTTCGTTATGTCGAAAGAGTTGATAATATATTTCCAATATGGTATATAACTTATGCCCGTTATTAGTACTAAATCTATCCAAATTTATCATACTAGACATCTAAATTTGACAATTGTTACTATGGAGAAGTTGTCAAATGTCGATTTTTTGTAAGCAAACCTTTGAATAGATTAGTAATTAGAAACAGGTATTAGAGGCTGAATTCAATTGGTACTACATATTAATACTAATATTTTAGTCTCCATCTATGTATAAAGAGTCAATATCTTATTCTAATGGATTAAAAACTCTGAGGAATATAAAGTTAAATTACCAATTCGACTTTAAAACTCGAACACATTATATAGTTATCTTTTTACGGTCGCTGGTTACGCTTCAAGTAAATTAACTCGTTTGTTTACGTAAAAATGTTCTCGATTTCTCGGGAATGTTGAATTTCAATGTCAAACAATTATTATTCAAGTTACCTTGAACGTTTCCAAGGATTAATATTGTGCGTGCAAACCCTGCGGGCGTCCTTTCGAAGGTTAGCGACGGAAAGAGGACGGAAAATCTGTGTGTTGGCAAACATAATCAGTTACGTATGTTTATTTTAAATGTGTTTATTAAAAATGATGGTTTTTCTAATGGTTTCATTTACTTTATTTTTTACTTTAATTTTGCCATATGATCATTAGCAATATTGTTTTTTATACGTTGGAGTAGCAAACGAGCATGCAGTCCGCCTAATGGTAATTGGCAACTGTCGCCCATGAACATTTGTGATCCACTCCAGTTAAGACCAGAATCCCAACTGAAGTCGACCATAGATGTGTTGCTACCCCTGAGGACTAAGTTGTAATGCCTCGTTAAGTTTATCTCCCATACCCCACACCATTCAAACCAGAAGACAGCAGCGCTTAACACTCCTGTTATTAGGCAGAAATAAGTGTGGCGGTGGTACCGCCGGAATCGAACTACAAAAGGGTCTACCACCATCAAAATTTATGAAGCACATTGAACCAAGATTTATTAAATGTGGTAGAACCTTTCGTGGTTCAACTCACGTATGTGGTAAAGGTTACGCGTGGATCGTTTTAATATATTCTTCAGGTGTAATAATGAAATTGAAATTGTCGTTGACTTCGGGTAGAGATAAAAAATGGTGTTGATAAAAGATATATAGGGGCAACAGAGATCGCCTACCATTTAAATGGACTGTATATTCGTTTATACCACAAAAAAATATCAAGGAGGTATGCTAAACAATGAAGCCAGGAGCGCAAAGTTTTACTTCTAACAAACAAGCTAATAAGGAAACTGATTCAGGTTGTTATTGCTTTTACTAAGTTGTAGGAGTTGTGTATAAATTGTTTACTTTGTGAATGTTACATGGGTAATCGTTTTTCTGCTATCTTGTTATGAAGACGGGGCCTTATAAAGTAATTTTCCTATTTTTTTATAACATAGAAGTAGCAAACGAATTTGCTGTCCACCTGATGGTACGTCGCCACTGCCGTCCATAGACGTCTGTAATCAATTGTAGATAGAACTAGAGTGGTACTTGATGCTGACAGAGTCTGAGGTCAGCCACAGATGCTTTATCATCCCCCTGAGGACTAAGCTGGAACGTCTCATTTGTCTCTCCTTACTACACCATTCAAACTACAACACAAAAACTTTGAAGAAAAGAATGTATAGGACGTTACATTTTTACTAGTGGTCAAAATATCACGATTTATATAATCATTTTTTTGTGACATGTAATATCAGATTACAATAACGCTTAAAATTGCTTATTTTATTTGTTCTAAACGCGATTTCTTATAGGATCGCAGGCGAAGGGTTCCGTAGCATGATCATTAAATAACAGCAGGCAAAACATTTTTTTTTATTGAAACATAAAACATACATTTACAAAAATTTTACCATTCCCCACAAAATTCCAGTTTCCTAAATTTAATATATTTTATATTTTTGTACATAATTCGGAAAGCGGTTTACAGAATACACTTACCAAGTTTCAAGTCTGTAGTCTTAATAGTTTTCGAATAAAGTCGCTGTGACATACGGACCGACGGACAGACGGACATGACGAATCTATAAGGGTTCTGATTTTTGCCATGGGTTGTTTAGTACTTATTAACGTTCCACGATGTTAATGGCTCCAATGTCTGTCGGTCTGTCTGTGACAGGGCTTAACCTCTTGAAGCGTAATAGGTAGACAATTGTTTTTTTACAATACAACAAATTAAAAAAAAAATGACAATTTTCGCCGTTTTTATTCGATCTTAATAATACCAATACATAACGTTTAAGGCTCCTAAGGAACCGTTTGCGTCCGACTTTCAACCAACTCACACTTGACCGTTTTTATTTTAAACATCGTATTTATTAAGGGTTGCGCGACAGAACGCAGATCTATAATGACTGACATTCTAGATAGTAAACTTTTCACAGACAATAAAAACTGGACGCATACGGCGCGCAGTATCTCACACGCGACCAAATTTATTGTTTCGTCTTCATTTCTCGGAACACAATTTAAACGTACTCAGCAAGTTAAAACTTAACAATAATAATTTCGCAGTGCATTGAACTATATAATAATACTATAAAGTTCCCTGTATTGGTTTGTTCGTTGGTAACATAATGACGGTTGAATCGATAATTGATGATTATAAAAATAATTGTGTATTTAATATGTAGTGCACGATTTTGTAATGTGTTTTTTATTTATTCATTTACAGTAAAGTTTGAGGTAAATTCAAAAGCGATTTGTAACATCAAGTACAAGAGCGCGCCTCAGCCATCTTAGGATCAATGCAAACATGAGAACGACGTCGCTCCAACATACTAAGCACGAGGCTTCCTCTTGAGAACTCACGTTATTTTATACAAAACAAGCACCGATTTTCAGCCACCTACGATGCACTGTAGAAGTCTTCGTGTTGATACGTGTAGGAAATTTTACAGATATCCTATTACCGACCTAAGTAGCTATATCACATCTGCTCACCGTCGGCAGCAAAGCGAAGGCGCCGTAAACGCTCTACATATAATTATTACTCGTTTATAACCCTTTGCTGTCAGTAAAGTAAGGAAGTGTTGAGGTGTTTTATAAATTGGATTAATGCATAATAATATGTTGTATAAAATTTAATTAATCCGCTGGTTTTTACGTTTAAAATTTACGTTATAAAATGGTTTTACACGTGGTTTCCGACCGCATCAACCTCAACGCATGGTATTCCAATTTTTACACGTTCGTAATCATTTTCGATATTAAAATAATTTTGGAACATTGTACTGTATAGACGAATAGTCTAGAACAAGTAAGGATAACAAAATATATATTTTTATAATACCTGTTATCCATTTAAGCGTATGGAACTTACAAAATGGCAGAAATTTTACAACTTTAAATTTAATTTGTACGAATTTGTCTATAGATTAATATATCTATTGATTATAACGGGATGTACTTACTGGATACAGAATAAAATAATGTAGGGACATAGGTGAATTCTATATTTAGTAATGAGGAAAATATGGTCCCATGGAAATCCCAGATAAATTTGCACCACCAAAAAACTGAGCAACTGCGCAAAACCACAAATAATAGCCGGTAGAAATATAATTACAATTCGTTTAAGTCCGACAAACGCCCGTCACTCCGCCCTTACTTTTTCAAGCAGTGTGACGATAAATTACCCACTAACGGGAGAACAAAAAATAACGCTTCCTACTTCAATAACGGGAGCGAAGTAAATTATATGTCGTAATGAAGTTGTCGCATCTGCTTCGGGGGTCACGTGGTGTCACCTTGTCTTTTTTTCGGTTTGTTTTAGTAGTTTTCTACCGGTCGGTCTCGTTGCACCGCCATAAATTTTATATAGCCACGTCTACGGCAACCCGTGATTTATTTCCCGCCAAAATATGTGGCCGGTGTTTTTTTTTTAATTTCCTTTCGGCCTCGGACATTTCGAGTAGCGTCCGACGATCATACCGATATGGTGGTTGCGTTCCGTCGCCGACGGTAGTTGGTTTAAAAAAGAAATGTTTTTTTATTTTTACTAAAACAAAAAGCTGTTTCGATACTTTTAAATTTTCCCTTTGTTCTTCGTTTTTGTTGTGATAAAAGATAACGATGTCACGAGAGCTTTAACTGAACTTTTGGTTTTTGTAGCGAATACAATGTTATACATATCTACTGGCTTATTTATGTTACGTTTACTTTGTACTGTATCTGGTTGATTTTATCTTTTATTTTGAAAAATGTAAACTTTTATTATTCCATACCACTTAGCATAGACAATTATTTTAGTCAAGTGCGTGGTAACGATTGATAATTGCACGAAACGAAAAATAGCTGTTATAAATTTTAATATTGTAAGTACCGTCTATATTTACAAGTAGGCGTAAATATTAGCGATCGGGTAATTAATGGTGAGGTACAGGTAACTTCTGTGTACACAACCGAAACAACTTCCCTTCACTCAAGGTCTCACTACCCGTCACTCGGCTAATGTGATATCCATGTTACTTCGTTTTGTATGCGCCGCTATCTCACAGAAGACATCTGTATCAGTGGCACACCGACCCAATAGCTTTATACTGAAGCCTTATTTATTACTTGAACCTCTTTCGAATTTAGAATTAGGACATTTTGTTTATGGAACTCGGAATCAGGATGTTCCTTTTTTAAAAGCAATAAGTTGTTAGCCGCTCCGATTAAGTTATAAATTACATAGGCAAGTGAATAACGTATTTATTTAACTGACGGTATTTTGTAAGAGCACAATAATGTTACTTTCATTTTTATGTGCTGATTGCTTTTTGTTTTGTTAGCGTGAGTAAAATACTGACGATATTTTAGTAGTCATAGATACTTACATCTTTTGTTTTTGGGCTAAGCAGGGTGCCACATTAAAATAGTGACGTGGAAAAATATCGATACCTACTGTTGTCTGATTCGATGGATATCACAAATAAAAAATAAATTACAGCTTTGACTTTAACAAGGAATAAAACTAGCATAAAATACGGCATTTTTGTAATGTGAATATTGATATAAAAATAATGATTAACCGGTTTTACCACTTAATTGATTTATTTATATGATAAAATATGAGTACGTGTAAGACAATGGATTTTTAAATAATATTATTTGTCGAATTCCAGAATCCTATGTACATATATAAACATATATAATATTTAATGGTATGAATAAATAATCAAAAACAATAATCACCGCAGAATAGGTATTTTAATGATGAATCTTAATATTACCGTTAAAGCATATCTGAAGTAGGTATGTAACATGAAATGAAGTACGAAACCGTTTTAGAATGACACCTAAAATATAGATAAGTTGGTACATCACTACTTAAGAAAATATTCAGAAATTATATCATGTCCGTTTCGATATCTATGGGAATACCTTCGTAGTTTTAATAACAGTTAAAATATGACCGGCGCTCGAATCGTTCGCGCCACTTGAACGCGTGTGAGTTAAAGCCGCCAGTAGCGCCCCCTGCTGGCACGCTATGCGCCACAACACATGCGCCGATTAAATTAATAATTTTATTCCTACACACCCGCGCGATACGCTGACAAATCCAAAAAATGCTCCTCAATGACTAAAGGTTTTTATTATGTTAGGGTTTTTTTTACTTTAAATATTCCTTTTCATACGTCTTCGTCTACATATTAAAATTATTTTTTATTCTTGTTATACTTCTAAATCTACGGTTTTGCAGCATCATTTATGAAGCAAAAACTCTAAACATAAAAATTTTAGTGGCCACCGGACGAGGTGATATCGCGTAGGAAATCTCGATTTTTTTGCCGACCTTAAAACATGAATGGTGCGTACGATTTATGAGATCACAATGATCTTTTTATAACCTACCCAGTTTTTATACGTATTTTTTCAAACTTGCGTGTTATCTTTGTACATTTTGTGTCTCAATCTATTAATAATGTGTTCTTTTAGCAGTCGCGATGTTTTTTCTGAGGCGATCTTATTTATCGATAAGATGATATGTCAGACGTCACTGTCTTCGGATGAGAGATAATAACACAGCCAATAAAATGGTAAAATACTATAAATTAACAAAGGTGCGATGTCGTAGTTGTCTGTGAACATTTAGCTACGTCTAAATAATATAATATCCCTTTGCGTTAAAACGTCTCAATTGAGTGCTTACTCGTATTGTGCTAAGCAAAACATGAAAATTCTGTTGTATGCAAATCCTTCTTTGTTTGTTGAGAGACCGTATCAACTAGCTGGTGCACGAGCGCCCCAAGCGGATTCTTAGCAACCAGCGTAGTGGGAGCTACCGCCATCCCCTATTGTACCGCTTCGCCGTAACAAAAAGAAGACTTTAATAGTCTCGACGGTTCATCGTAGTTTTGTCTTCGGTTTTATCGTTGACAGTTGGTGCGTAAATCATGTCGAGCAAGCACAAACGTTCCGTCAACGCGACGGATCTTGACTGTGATCGGTGTGGTGCCGCCTTTATTGCGTGGACAGTAAAGTACTACATGGCCCGTACGGTCCAATGCCTCCTCAATTATGCCGGTGCAGGTGGACTAGCTAAAATCCAATAAAATGATATAAAATTATTACCACAGCCGCGAGATTCACTTAGCTTTACGGTTTTACTGTTTGCATTTCGCTCAGTATAGGTACGTTTGAGGTGTTTGTTTGAAAATGTAAATTTGTGGAAAAAATATTTTATTTCTATTTTAACCACTGGTATGTGGTAGGGTGTTGCATACTTTAATCTTTAGTCTAATAACTACGCTCAGTTACTTTGTAAAAATCATTAAATCGTGTGAACTAAGTGCATAGTCAACCACGCTGTCCCAGTGCAAATTGACGGATTTGTCTTAATTAATATAATAGTTACGTAAATGTATTATATAGGATTTATTGATAGGCACCCATCTAGACTCTGTTGATGCCGTTGACTCTTTTTAAATGAGTCTCTCCGTTTCAAATTTGTTTAGGGAAATAGTATTGGTTGGTGCCCGGTCTGAACGGTAGATAGGTAGGTTCGTTGGGTGCCTTTCGCAAAAAGTAAACATTCTCCTCGGTTACGAAGCGCTCGCTGGCGAGCGCGGCGCATTTTACGCGAATCGAGCGCAACGGCCATTAGCTCAAGTAAAATGCTCCAACGGATCCCTGCATAATTACCTTTGGGGCTAATTGTTCGCGCGCAAACCTCGGAACCGGCCAAGTCATGAACACTTTCATCGACTATTTATTATTTGTAATGAAAATATTCAGCTGCAGATATTTTTCTCGGACCGTACCTACGTTATACTAATGGAGTTTCCGCTGACTTTAACTGGAAAATTGCATCGTAGGTATCAGATGTTTTGTTAAAAGCTTTTGTTATCTTGAGACAATCTGCGAGCGAAGAGGTATTTTATGAATAAGAAAGACGGTTCACTTTCTATGCATTTTCAAGGAAATTTAGTATAAACTCAATAGTATTTCTTCTTACTCGTTTCGCTTTTGGCAGAGCGGTCGTGGTCGTATCGGTTGTGGAGGCTTTGAGGATCGGTTGTTGCTCGCCGCATGACATCTCGTCTTCTCGCTCTGCTGGCGGCCATCCTGCTGCACTCATGCAATAGCATTTAAGAATGTATAATAATTCTATGAGTATAGAAGTAATGCACTATATTTGTATGTTATATGACATATTATATGTGTTTTATATAAATGGACATTGTACGTGTCTGACACGGTCCGTTGCAAAACAAAATCATATCGTAGTATATAATGTACATACATGAACATATTAATATCATCCGTAACACAACTGGGCAATGGTAGCTTAGTGGTTAAAACTCGGCCTCTCGATCGGGGGTCTGAGGTTCAAATCCCAGGCACCTCTGATTTTTCAGTGTACCACTTGCTATAACGGTGAAGGAAATCATCGTGTGAATCCTACACACCTGACAATTATTTAAAAGAAAGTTCTGTGTTAATGATGTGTGAGGTCTACAAATTCGTACAGGGCCAGCGTGGTAGACTATGTTCTTACCTCTCTCATTCTGAGCAGAGGCCCTTGCCCAGAAGTGGGACAGGGATGAGCTGACGACGTAACACGACAACTCAGACAGGGGCCGTACTGTCGAAATATTGTCTGAAAAATATAATTTTGTCGACATTGAACGTGCCGTACCTTCAATTCTTCAATATAAAAGAGACTTTATTCACAAAAATCACTAATAATAACCCCAAAATAAACAAATAATAAATAAAACGAGCGGTACGGTTTTGAAAAAGAAAAACGCATTCCCCAGAACAAAAACGTTTTGCGTAAATTCGGTCGCAGTTTAGTGAAATCGGCTTCTTTCACAATAACGTTCTGTTGGTATAAAGTTACTCGTGTCGTTTTCTTGTCCACGTATGCTTGGTTTCGGGATATTTATTGGCACCAGTTTTATTGGTCGTTAAACCTGCGTCGCGTCGTAGCGCGCTCGCCGTCACGGATACGTCACGGTGGGACTGAGAAATTGTAACGGCAAAACAATGTGAACTGCGTGTTACGATCGATTTACAAAATACATTTACTTTGCATTTGTGATTTTTGCTTTACGTTGCGGTATTATGCGGTGTTATGACGGATTACCTGTGTTTGGGGTTCGCGATAACTTATATACAATTTATAGTTTGTAGAAATTGTATGGATTTTTATTTATTCGCCATTTCCACGTACAATTAAGAGTCGATAACGTTAATGTAGGTAGCAGTAGATAGTCTAGTGGTTGAATCACGGCATCTCAGTCGAGGGAACCGAGGTATGACTTTTCGAAGTTATGTGCGTATTACAAATTAATTATCACTTGCTATAACAGTGAAGGAAAACATCGTGAGGAAACCTTGCACACTTGAGAGTTCTATAAATAAAAGTTCTCAAAAAGTGTGTGATGTCTACCAATTCGCACTTGGCCAGCGCGGTGGACTATGGCTTAATCCCTCTCACTCTGAGAGGAGACCCGTGCCCAG
>DWRA01002584.1:0-13704 GCA_018250295.1 Spathilepia clonius
ACCTGCCGCGCGTGCTGCCCGCGCTGCTGGCCGCGCTGGTGGCGGCGCGCGGCACGCCGCACGAGGCGCGCGAGCTCGACCACTGCCGCGACGCGCTGCTGCCCGTCGTGGACGAGGCCGGCGTACGCTGGTATGTATCCCGGACCGCTTGCACTTCATAATATTAGCCTTGTTATATAAACATAGTGTAAAGATACAGTGAACACGCGCGACACGTGAAACTTTTACAAAACCATACGACACGACATTATAGTGTTGTGCTACAATATTATACCTAAAAAATTAAGTATTTAAAATAACTTTCTTACCGCCCAAAATCTTATTTTACTAAACTTGCAATATTTACTGGCCAACTGGATTTTGTAATAAATAAATAAATAAACTTTTTGATGTTGATTTTAGTTATAGATTTTGTGAAAAATCAACTATTTCTTTTGCCCAAACGCCTCAATAGAAATATAACTTCAAAAATCAATCAATTTGAATTACTGAATCTGTAATAACGTCGAGTTCGAGTTCACGATTAAAAATAAAGGTTACGTTCGTTACAGTATTATCGATACTCTGCTAGAAATCGTTCGCACGCCCGAAAGCGAAAGTGAGAGCGAGAGACGTCGCGCGGCGGCGGCGCTGCTGTGCGCGTTCGTGACGCACACGCGCGCGGACCTGAGCGCGCACGTGAGCGTGCTGCTGCGCGGCCTGCTGCTGCTGTTCGCGGAGCGCGCGCGCGACGTGCTGCAGATGGCGTGGGAGGCGCTGGCGGCGCTCACGCGCACGCTGGACGCCGAGCGGCTGGTGGCGCACGTGCCCGACGTGCGCCAGGCCGTGCGCTATGCCGCAGCCGACGTCGACGGCGACTTGCCTGGATTCTGTCTACCGAAGGTAAGGGAAACGTAATTTCATTTGCATTGATTTGGTCCAATTCAGAAATTGCTTTCTAAATGTGTTAAATGGGCGTGCCGGTATATTCATCGAACGATGCCAGTCTGACATGCAGTGGGTACCAGATTTTATAATTGGCCAACAGCTATCCAAGTTATATTGAAAGTGTTGAAAGTATGTATGTTTTAAATGAAATTTTATTTATAGGGTTTAACTCCTCTTCTGCCATTGTTCCGCGAGTCTATCATCAACGGAATGCCGGAAGACAAGGAGAACGCAACGCTAATGTTGGGTGAGCTGGTGAAGTTGACGCCCGCGACCTCGTTGCAGCCTGCCATCATCCACGTGACCGGTCCACTCATCCGCATCCTCGGGGATCGGTTCAACTCTAGCCTAAAGGCCGCCGTACTCGACACACTCGCCGCACTCATTGCTAAGGTGCGTACACAATCACAAATTTTATTTTCATATTGTTTTTATTGCAAACCTATTTTAACAATAAAATTGAATAAAACGAATGTGTATATGTTTAGGTCGGCGTACAACTAAAACAGTTCCTTCCACAACTTCAAACGACGTTCGTGAAATCACTTCAAGATCCAAACAGACCGGTCAGAATCAAGGCAGGCAGCGCACTCGCTCAGTTGGTGCTCATCCATACGCGCACCGACCCCATCTTCAGCGACGTGCACAATGCTGTGAAGACAGTGGACGACCCCGTCATCAAGGAGACTATGCTGCAGGCGCTCCGCAACATCATCACGGCGGGCGGGCGGCGCATGTCGGAGCAGCTCGCGCTGAACGTGCGGGGCCCGCGGACCAGCCCCGCCATGCTGGCGCACCCGGAGGACCCGCCGCGCGCGCTGGTGGGCGGCTGCCTGGGCGCGCTGCTGCACTGCCTGCCGCCGGCGCACCGCGACGCCGCCGTGCTGCACCACGTGCTGGCGGCCGGCCACCCCGCGCGCCCGGCGCACGCCGCGCCCGACGACTGGCTGCTCACGCACGGCCGCTCCTGCGCACTCTTCGTCGCGCTCAAGGAGACTCCGGAAGTGGTCTACACGGACCAGTTCCAGGAGAAGGTGGACAAGACGCTGCTGGCCTACCTTGCCAGCGACAAGATCCCTATCGCGTGTAACGGTATCCGCGGCATGGGCTACCTAATGCGGTATCTCCTACAAAAGGACCGACCAATTCCTCCCAATATTTTGTCACAGTTTGTCAGGGTAAGCATTATATAATTCCTCCATAATCCGGTTGTTTATCGTTACTTTTGTTTCTAATATTAATAATTTTATCTTTTATAAATTAAAATTGTATATACTAAGTTTTAATTCTTAATAATAGAAACCTTTCGAATGAATATTAATTAGTGAACAGTAAAAAATAGTAGTTTATTTATCGTCGTAGAGCATGAACCATTCGAGCAACGACGTAAAGCAGCTGATGGCGCGTGCGAGCGGCGCACTGGGACGCGAAGGCGGCTCGCTGGCCGGCGCGGAGGGCGGCGACAGCGGCGCGGGCGAGCGGCTGCCCGGGGAACTACTACGCGCGTTGCTGCCTGCGCTCGTGAATGGCACCAAGGAAAAGAACACATACGTGCGCGCCGGCGCTGAGAGTGCGCTACGCGCTGTGCTGCGCCTACCGCACGATCCTGACTTCCATCAGGTGATGCGTCCACCCATATACATCACCACGATATCATTGAAAACTGCTGTTACTTTGAGACGTACTTACGTCACTCACTAAAATGCTTTTCAAGTTCCTTTTTTTAATTATTGGAAAATAAAAGTACTAGTGAAGACCAGTTCACGATATAGACAGCCATGTGAAAGTATGTAATGAAACACCTATATGGCAAGTAGTGAATTATTGAATAATTTGCAACAAAATAAAGCAGTTGTGTAATGAATGACAATTTGTTCGTTAGCAATGCATGTCGCTGCTGGAGGAGGGCGCGCGCGAGGCGCTGGGCGACGTGGTGGCGCGCGTGCTGCGGCGCGCGCAGGCGGAGGGCCGCGACGAGGACCTCGACTGCACGCTGCTCACATAACGCACGCCCAACGCAACGCACTACTATAATATACCTATACATACTATATTATATTATTATATACTACTAGTTACACTTGTCTCCTGCTTTTATTTCCCTACCTGTTCCCAACTCTATAAACTTACGACGTCATTCATATTAGATATTGATGACATATTTTAAACTCTCAAGCACTAGTCTTGAATTATGAACCAGTTGTATGTATTATTGGTATTTATAAAGGCGAGTATGACAATAACAGAGCCACAAAGCTTTGCTGTTATAGAGTACAAGCATATTAGTGATTTGTCTAGGAAATGTGAAAAGATAAATTTAATCTCCATGGATATTACAATTTGATTGTGAAGTATAATTTTTTACTAGGTATAAAAAGAATTGAAGTTTAATTTATTATAGATGTATCTATCACACTGACTCACTGGTAGAGTAAAAATATTTACAAATATACTTATCTAATCATCTTGAGCTACAAGATTGATTGATTCAAGTATTGTACCTTATTAATCCATAACTTTTATTACAACTAATAGTTTGTGTTTATGGATTCCAAGTAATTGGCTTATCCTTGTGATAATTTCAAAGACAAGCAGTACATAATGGATAACATCTTTATACAACATACAATACATAATGGTTCAAAATTTTATTTCATTATAGGTTATAGTATAACAAGTTTACTTAATTAATAGCCTTAAGACAACATTATCATACTTGGAATGTGACATAGTAGTTTTACAGTATACATTTAAATTGTATTGATTTTCAACTAAGGTAATGCAGTAGCACAAATAGCAAACATTTCTGTACACATAGTTTTTTTTAGTAAATAATAGTGTAATTTAATCTACAATTTGCTAGTTCATACATTTCCTTTTTTACAAACCTATATATAATAATAATAAGATATTTGTGCATAATGCAATCAAAAAAACAGTATTTATGAACATAAATTACAAGTCTTCCTTCTTTGATTTCTTGGTAAATCCTTTCTCTTCTATAAGCTGATTACACTCTTGGCGGTTTAAGTTTGATAGAGGAAAACGCTCTAACTCTTGATCATTTTCACCAAGAAGAACGAGTTCAGGTGGAGCTCCAGTGATAAATTTAACTTCAACATTTTCATAGAATGGTGCATCCTCCATTACAAACTGCTTCACTTCAGGCAGTCTATTCAACGAGCATCCCCTGCATGTCTAAAACAAACAATGAAGCTTGTTATATTATTACAAAACATTACTTACTGGTACAAATTTGAGAGAAAATCTTCAGGTAAGATACTTATCATGAATCACATTCTAATGTAGTCCAAAACAGTCAATCAACAGTGATGTGAATAATTAGCTACTAGCTAGCTAGCTAGCTAATGTTTCTACACTTTTATGTTATTGCGATGCCGATTTTTAATAGTCATCTTATTACAGATGTATTTGCTACCAATCAAAATCGCACTAACACTACATTCCCTATACAGCCACTAACTTGATTGCCTTCCAAATGTTCATGGTTGGTTGTCGACTATACTATTCTCTTATTGTAACTTACATTGTTCCAAATATATGTTATATCTGATGCTGTTTTAGTGATTTTATGTCTTCTACTGGCAATTTATACCTAATATAATATAAGTATGATTATAATATGATATCTATTTATGGGATAATTGAGTTAATGTCGGATAGCCTGAATTGTGTACCTATACACAGTGTATATTTAGGACGCACCCAATTGCGCAGTGTGTTCAACAAAATTCGCTATTTTTAATATACATAGACGTCCAAAAACTCGTTTCATCTTCAATGAAGATGTCGTAATAAAATAGGTACCTTCTTTATAAAAAAGTGCGAAACTTCTTTAAGTATGACGGGTTTCGCCCCCTCTAACTTACCTCTATTTTTGCCGATACAATGTCAGATTTTTCATAAGCTATGGTGATTCCAATTAGTACAAAGGTTGATAACAGAAATATCATTTTTTCAAACATATTTCTAGTTTTTTATTAATTCAAAATTACACAACAAGTTCAAAGAAAGATATATCTAAACTAAGATAAATTGACTGATTGCTTTCTACTCTGTATCTGTCAATGTTAAAAAATGACAAAGATTTGCAAAGACTGAAAGCCACAGAGTAATATGTATTAAAGTACTTTGTGGTGTGGGTTGTCCTTACTCTGAGTGCGTTCTACAGAGCGCTTACGACGATCGAAATAGGGACATTCGATATACATCGATGCATTGGAAACATCGAATTGATCCGATGTTTTGAGATGCTTTCGATATACTCGAAGTATCGATGTTTTTTCAGTTTTTATTAAAAAACATTGAATCGATTTTAACCAACTAATGTCATAAAAACTCGAGTAGGATTATTAAAATTTAAACTAGAATCTTTTTTATTTGTTTATTTACAAAAGACAAGTTTATCAATATTAATAATATCATCAAGGGGAACGGTAGATTTAATTGAAACCATACCTGAATAATTAAACATAAAAAATAAAGATTTCGAGTCGACAACGTACATATATCCGCAGAATTCGGATTGTCGAGTATTTTGTTAAATTCTAATGATGTTAACAAATTAGATAATGAAAGAACACTGGCAATAGAACATGACTGAGTAAGAAAATTATTACGGATGATTTTTTGTTCTTATTCATGCATGATACTCATGCTTACTTATGCATGCATGCATGGCTTTTACTTTTTTTTAAATCCATCTCCATATCCATAATCCATTCCACTTGAGTTTACGACAGTAACGCTCACAGATATGTGAGGGAAACATTGCGGTTAAGACTCGTCAGGTCGTGAGAGCGTGATCGTTGTGGGCACTTAGCGGGACACACCCAAAGAGTGCAGTAACCACAGAGTACTTTAGTATGAAAATCAGAATGTGGGTTTGACGTTGACAGTTTGGTGTTTGGCGTTAAATTAAAATACTCTGTGACATAGAATAGATGATTCAGAGTTCGCAGTTTAGAACTTTAAAAATAATAAAATAAGTTGTGGTAAGCCGATTTGTGGACGTTAACAATAAATTATTTTATAAAATCACTTCTTTAGACTTCACTCAAGTAAAACACGTATTTTCGTATTGTACATTTGTTTGTATGATTTTTACTCTTTTTTTTAACTTTTGTGAGTTAAAACACACTTTACTTAAAGTAAGATGCAAGAGGAACACAGGAAGTCTATCCAAAGGAATTTTACCTCACTGGTGGAGCAAACTGATCTCGATCTAATGGTGTCTAAGCTCTATGAGAAGGGCGTCTTCTCGGAGCAAATGATCGAGCCCTACAAGGTAATCCTTTGTTTTTCCTTACTGTTCTGATCTAAGGCACCATTGTATGCTTGAAGTATGTGATTGTTATTGTAATATAGAGGATTAATATTTTAATATAGAGAACGTAACATGTTAATATTACAATACAGCTTTGTTTACTTATGCTATTATTATTGTATGTCTTTAAAATGTATTAAGTCAATTATTCGTAAATAACATTTAATTTAAATGCTATCTTTTGTAGGACACAAGCAAAGAAGTTCGGACAAGAAAACGTCAATTGTATATTGATATAATGCGGCGTGGGCCACAAGCCTTTGCAAACCTAATAGATTCCTTGACTGAAGATGGAAAGTGGGACCTTGTGAGAGATCTAGACCCAAACAGTGCCCTACACTACTCACGCTCCCCGAGGGACCCTCTGAGAAGTTCATCTTCATCTAATAAAGGTAAGGCCCAATATAATGTATGGAATATCCAATATCATATATTAATGAATAAGTACATATGTTATATGCAACCATCACATCAAATCTGGATTATTGTCAAATAAGTGTAAAGTCGTTCACTTACCTTTTAAAAATATTAAGGGAAACTGCCAGCTATATATATTTCTTGATAAAGTCTTTCTTGAAAACAAGTGATTTTAAGTAGCTGTGAATTTTGAATTAGAGGTAAATTTCCCAGGATTTGAACATCGAACATCTAGAGTGGTAGGCTAAACTCTGCTGAGCTCGTGTGAATTGCTGTTCTTCCTATCCAATAAGTTATCAACTAAGATTTTCTTTGAAATGAGAACTGCTAGTCTCTCACACTCCAAGCTATTTGACACTACGCTCTTCTAATGTAATATTTTTATGTTAATGCAATAAGACTGAGACTCACCAAAAATTTTGTTGCTTTTTGGTGCTATATCAAGAATTATAGGTGACTTTATATAACAGTGACGCATTCTCACAGTGTGTGGATTTCAAACACAGATGGTAGATAATGCAACAAAATTGAAATGTTAAGGCCCAGGCAAGTGGTAAAATGTTATTGATCCAAGTGATTTTCGTTACTGTTCTGCATATTCAGGAAACTAGTGGAATGACACTGTGTAATAGAAAGGCTTGGCTGTAAATTGAGCTAATATACTATTTGTATGCAACATATCATCACTAGAAAGGCAAAAACATGCCAAGGGCAGTTTGGTGGTTAAGTCCTTTTGTCTTTCCACTGACTATATATATTAAATATTCTTTATTTGGTGATAACTCAGAGGTTAACAGATATTCATTCTATATAAATTCATATTATTGAAATAATAATATTATTTGCATGATGATAATTATAACACATTCTTATTGTTAAATTGACTTGAATAATTTTAGAATGATAAATGTAACATTAATTTCTACGTCTTTCTTTTAGGTTCTTCCAGATCTCATGAAAATAATTATGTTAGTATTAGTGAAGAAAAGAAAAGAACTAAGACTGAAAAGGAAATAAATGAAAGTAGGTACATATGATAATAATTTTATGGAGTTACCAACAATCCTGGTATGAAGATAATACTTACAAATCATTTCACCTTTACATAGTCAAGTTTAATGAAATATAATATAAAAATTGGTACAATCTATTTTTCAGTAGTTGCAGGTACTAACAATAACACAACACTTAAAATATGAATGTCATGTTAAAAGCTTGTAGTGAAATTAAATAATGTACTGTATTAAAAATATTAAATTTACCACTATAAATAAGTATCCATTGATACTACTTACAAATCCAAATGGAACATATATACATCAAGCTTCACACCTAATATTTTCATTCAATGATAGTAACTGCTTTTTAATTTAAGTATTACTTAATGTTATTGTTATTTTCTATTCTGCTTGTAGGTTTATAATTCACTTTTGATTGTTAAAAAAAAAACATGAGTGCTTTAATATAATCCAGGCACTTGATTAATCTAGTTTATATATGTTCCCAGGTGCCAAATCAGCCCCCTCCAGGATGCTTGTGGTTCCTAGTGAAATCCCACACTTTCATGTTGTAAAGTCAACAAAATTTTACGAAGACGATGGAGATGGTAAATCAATACTTGATTATTATTTTTAAAAAATATTTAAAATGAGAGATATACCTACATGCTATGATCACCATATAGTTATTTTGCTGAGTCTTGCAATCTTCTATTGCTTGGTCAATTATTCTTATATTGCTGAGTCTTGCAATCTTCTATTTCTCGGTCAATTATTCTTATATTGCATAAAAGTCTCTTTCAAATCAGTTTCATAATTTCCAAGACTAGTCCAATTAGTAAAAACACCAGACAAAAGAAGCTTTTCCAAGAGAAATAATAGAAGTGCGGTGTGACCTGTTGCAGAGTTCAAGCTGTACCGCACGCGCAGCCGGCAGCGCGGGGTGCTGCTCATGTTCAGTTACACGGAGTTCTCCGACGAGGCCTTCCGCCGCGGCGTCGACGTGGACTGTCGCCACCTCAAGTACCTCTTCGACGAGTTCGGTTTCAAAGTGCTCGGCTACAACAACCTCACGCAGCAGGTCACCTAGCTATTTATATAATTTCACGGTATACTATATTCAAAGTACTTTGCGAGAAAATTAATTAAGTGACTTTCTTTGTATTTGTATTCTTCAACAATGTTTGATTGAAGAGAAAACGATTATAATATTATTAATGTACTGGTTGTTAACTTCGTATTAAATGTTACGTGTGTATGTGCACACATTATGAATGTAAGCGTTTTTCAAAAGCGAAAGTACGAGTGCAAATACCTATTCACGTAATTATACTCGTAGACATGGATTTTATTATATAAATGTGTTAAAATCTAAAATCGTGTACATCATTATCAAATATACGACGTGTGTTGGTCGCGAGCAGGCCACGCTGGACACCCTGAAGTCGCTGCGGCAGGTGGAGTGCGTGCACGCGGCCGAGTGCGTGTTCGTGGTGGTGTCGTCGCACGGCCACGAGCGCGCCGGGCTCTCCGACGTCGACGTGTGCTGCTACGACGGCCGCGTCAGCGTCTATAACTTCATTGAATTTTTCAGCAACACCAACTTCCCCGAGCTGCAGGGCAAGCCCAAGGTCTTCATTTTCCAGATATGTCGGTCAGTGACTTTCAAACATTTATTCGTTTGTTTTTTATAGATCGTGTGGTATTTTTAGTCTTAAATTATTTTTCACAACTAACATTTTTTTTAATACAGAAACAATTTATTTTCTTACTACTAAACAGAGGACACAGGGAAAACTACATACCTCGATCGGTGCACCGGGAACGGGATGGCGCGAAGGACCAGGCCGGACCGGACGTACCGGAGGGTGCGGGGGACCGGGATGGCGGCGATGAACTGCAGGACGTGGGGAAGGAAGGCGACGCGGAGGACGAGGGGCGCGGGCGGCCGCAGCGCGACGGGGCGCCGCGCGCCGCCGCCTGCCCCGTGGCGGACCCCAGCCGCGAGTACTCCGACATTCTCATCGCTAACTCCACCGTACCTGGTAGGTGCTTTTATTCTGACCAATATGGGGTCTATTATTCTGAACGATGTGGGTGCAATTATTCTTTAATACACCTTAGAAATTTTATGATCTACTACGCATCCCGCAAATTATATAAAAGATATTCTTGCTATTACTGGTTATTGGGCTGTTGAGTCGAATCTATTTTCTCATTGCAAAAATTTCACTTTCCGATGGTAGCAGTGGAGCTAAACAACAGATAACGTGAGATGTGTGCGTGCAGGTTTCGTGTCGTACCGCGACCCGGAGAAGGGCTCGTGGTACATCCAGGCGCTGTGCGAGGTGTTCGCGGCGCGCGCGCACGAGCGCCACGTGCACGACCTGCTGACGCTGGTCGACCAGCTGCTCGAGCGCACCTTCAGCGGCCAGACCTCCTCCTACGACAACTGGGGCTTCAACCGCCGCCTCTACTTGCACCCCGGCCTCTTCGACGAAGACCCCGTCCCGCCCGTCCACCTCGCCGAGCCGCGGACGTGACCTGATCTTCCTTGAGCTCCTCTGCGTCCCCGACCTCATTGTGACGCGATGTTATTAGTTTTATTAAATATAGATACTAATAAAATTACTATTAAGGCAACAAGTGTCAAGCAACGTGATATTTTATCTAACAGATATCACGTAACCATTACTTTTGTATACCTTAATATGGAATCTTTATAGAGATCTTTACATAAGATAGGAAAATGGTCTATGAGCCCTACGAACATAACCTTGTGATATTAGTAGTAAATGCTTAAGCTAGGGTAGATTGTAGTCGTAAATTAAAAAAATATAGGATATGCTCTATTTATAAGAAATAATAATTATCAATGACTTATTTATTATAGCAAATGTATGTAGTAAATAAAAATGTTATATGGAACCAGATTTATGTATTAGTTTTAACTCGCGACTTCTATAATGATGTTTACGAATATACTAACAATACTCTTACGATGAATGAGCTATTACGTCTTTGTGACAAGTGTTTTGAATGTTTCTTGAAATGTTAAAATTCACTAGAATTTTTATTACAATAATTTTAAAACGGAAACATGCCTATTCCTACGTTTAAGGTGACATGTTAAAACTGAGTTTTGCAGAACAACGCATTTTATGTCCAAACTGCTCAAAAAATAGTTATTTGTGCAAATATAAATATTTTCCTATTATATATTTTATTAGCTTTAGGAAGTTTATGATAGTATTTTATTAATATATTTTTTTAATAAAACTGATAGATTACTGTTTCTACATTGAAATGGGAAGAAAAGTATTTCAGACAAATCTAAGATTTCCCTGTATAAGTAGAAAAAAAGATAACTTTTTTCCTTTAAATAAAAGCTATTTAATGTATTATGTTTTGAATAACATTGCTTATGCAGTGGTCCTTCTAGCGTAAACCGTACAGGTTAGGTATTTGGTGCTTGCATATAAACAGGTTGAATTTTTCAGTGCGCGAATGGCGGAACCCGAAACTATAAGGATGAGCTAAAAATGTTGACAGGATTTATGTAGCCGATTTTGACAAATATCTTAATAACTAAAGGAAACAACTCGGTTTAAAGAAAAAAACAAGGTTTTTTCTAGGTTTATCATACTATACCTTATCTAATTATTTGAAATTATAATAATAAGTGAAGGGGTCCCCCACCATCTTTTAAAATTTAATTTTCATTAAAAAAACTGATTATTTAATACTGTATTCTATGTTGTCCTCTTTGTAATGATTAATTATATTACACGGTAAACTTAGCGGGACTGGCGGGAATTTAGCTACCAACCTAATACGAAAAAATATCCTTTTGTTTTATTACAGCTTGTAATTTTTTATCGTTACCCAAAATTAATTCTTATAAGCGACACTATCAGTTGGTACTTACAATAATACAGGTGTGTTATTTTCTCAAATAAACAAAAATTCGTTTGATTCTCAGTGGGATAGAGGAGAAGATAAAGCTTACCCTTGACGATACGGTGGATCTGGTTCTATTAAAACCGTACTTAAATACTATCTGTAATGTTGTCAAATGTAGTTTAATTTTATCTCTATCTGGTAATTCCTATTAGCATTTTTCTGTAATCCCTATAGTATGGGATTTTCTCATCCGCACATACCTATATAATAACGTGCTTGAGCAGACATACGATAAAAAATGACCTTCAACTCTTCAACCATGATGAAGCCCCTGCTTTATTTAGTAACATAATTTAGTATGTATTGCCTGTCTAAATGCCTGTGATGGCAATCCACGATGCCCATCGTAAGAAATCATGACACGGCGACGAGGACAATGTGCATAGTATAATTCGACGGCACGCCGTGGAAATCCACGGTGCCGTAACATGGATATGTGTTTTCGCTTCCATTCCATTCAAAGGATCTATTCGTTCGCTTGTACATATACTTCTGAATAAAATTGAGATCTTTCTTAGTTTTTTTTTTATATCTTTGTCATTGTACGTTCTATAATACTAATATTTTCACATGTTTTTATAACATTGATGAATATAATCTTAGGTGAGGTGCATTTATGTAAAGTTAAATAAATATTTTCCAATAACTTATTGTTACATAACTTTTTACGACGTACCAAATAAATAACCTTAAACTAACGAATAATGTTGTTTTTTTAATAAAACTCACTATTTGCTATGCAACTTTTATTATGATAAAATTTATTTTAAGATCGCGTACAAAAATATACATAGATTTTAGCGGGCAGTCTAAAAACGAACTATTTTCAAAATTATCCTGGAGTAACTTATTTGATATTTAATTTGCCGATTAAAAATAGTATTTCTATAAGATGTTTATGAACCAAAAATATGATTAATATACCATTTTTTTTTTTGGTAATTCACGCAAATAATAACCGACATTCACGATCTACAATAAAGATACCTGAATGTGTGATAGTTACATATTATCAAAGTTAAAAGTACTAATCTTAAAAATAAACCATTTTTAGACTTCGCCCAGATTCTGACAACTAAATATATTTTTCAGGAAATGTATGTTTTCATTCGCTTTTTTAGAAGTATACAAGTTTCATTAATGCACAGGACATGTATTAAATGCATGTGGGAAGTTAAACACTTCAAACTTTTCGATTCATAGTATAAGGAACTAACTCTATATATTAGGAGCGTATACAAACAACATAAGAAATAGTCCTTTGTACATTGAGCTTTTAAGTATACAGCAGTATAAACAACCAGTAGGAAGAGCATCATCATGTGCAGAGTCCATTGTCCATGCCGCATTGCCAAGGGCTGCAGTACACATTAAAATCATGTGATATGTACATGTTACAAAATATTAAAATTTGGATTTGTTCAATTGTAAATAAATAATTTTAAGAAGATTCTTTCGCTCAGCAATATACTCATCAACATTTATATGTATATATTTGTACTAAATGTGTACCAATGTGTCCATGCACGTCATAGTGCACTTAATATTTTAATTACAAGGTGTGTAAAGGATACCAATGTTAGTAACATATTTTAGTATGTTAATTGATATGAGTTTAATCAGTATCAATTGCTATAACTAATTGTATGTAATAAATAAAGTAACTTTTTAACAACATAGTTTTACTATGTACAGCAGCGTTATAAGTATTTTTTTCTATCGATCGGAGACAGACGCGACCATTACGCTCAGTTTGCTCAAATTCAACCATTGCCGGATGCACTGTTGCCTCTCATTGAACTGTAAGTAAATGTCGCACTTCTCTAGGTGACCGGGTGACTGCAGCCCGAGCTCATTCTTTATGAAGTCGGAGTATTCATTGATCTTCTCTAACCATCTTTGCATGGGGCCGATCAGTGAGCTCTGGTACAACCAGTTCAATACGGAAGTCCTGGACCACCACGATTCAAACGACTTCCAATCGTAAACGATAATGCCATCGTACCAGTTCTTCTTAGCCTCGGTCCCGGCCCGGTACCTCGTCCACTTCTC
>DWRA01002585.1:0-13694 GCA_018250295.1 Spathilepia clonius
TCCATGGGCGGCAGTTGCCACTTACCATCAGGTGGACTGCATGCTCGTTTGCTACTCCATCATATAAAAAAAAATACGTTAAACCCAAAGTAGAAACTCGGAGGAGTCATTTTGTTGAACAATATTAAATACTTCAAAGTTTGATATTTCCTCCATCCATTATGATATTGTTATTAGTCAGGCATTCTTTAATTAGTAAACATTATTATTTTGTGGGTAAATATTATTATTAGGTATTGAGCGTGTTGCTCCACTCGGTTCCCTCGATCTTCTTCTACAGTTGGTTACGTCTGTCAATTTGAATATGACGGCAGGCCAACTTATTTTAAGGTGGGCGGACACGAGGTTAAATAATTTTATTGCATTTAGAACTTGTCTATAATTTTGATACAGTTAAAATGAAAGTACTGTTCATATTACGTTGCATTTTTGTGAATCAAATTCATTAATTTTTCTCGGCAAAATAACACAAGCCCTTGCTTCAATAAAAAGCTTATGGCCAAGAATATTTTACGTGGCTTTTTCAAATTAACTAGTGTATAACTTCGACCTGATACGTATTATGACCACATAAGCCACAATAAAGTCATAGAAAATTATATAACACAATAGAAAAGCGTGTGTGCACGTAATCGTTTTTGAAGGCACATATTAATAAGTACTACCTATACTAGTAACTGTTGCTACTGGCAATTTTTTGTGGAAGTGGCAAACGAGCGTACAGTCCACCCGATGGTAAATGGTCATGGATATCTGTAATCAGTTTCTGATAAGATTAGAACCCTACCTGATGTCGGACATAGATGCGTTGCTACCCCTGAGGACTAAGTTGAAACGCCTAGCATAAGTATGTCTCCCTTACCACACCCTTCAAACCAGAATATTGCAGCGCCTAAGACTGCTGTATTAGGTAGAAATAGGTATAGCTGGTGATGCTTCCGAAGTCAAACGACATTCTACCACCTTTAAACTAGCTTCACATGTTTCTAGGATGACCGATATCGTTTCCATGTACATCAACCTTTAAAACAACGTAGAGTTCGTAACCAACTGCCATCTTACCTCGTAAAACATTTCGTTTTTGAAGCGGACTAAGTTTGTTTTACACTCAGCCGTGCATCTTGAATATTTACACTCGTAATTTTTGCGCGGAACGCTCCGCAGAAAATTTCAGTCGCTAGAAACTTCAGGAATATTAATGTTGATCAGAAATAAAGAAGCATTCTATCAGGCAATTTGCGTAAACGTTTACATTTTCGCTCTAGTACTTGAACTGTTCTAATTGTTAATGCTAAATTGGGCTTGATTGTCAGTGGAAGTAGCTTGGAACTGGTATTTGGGTATTCAAAGAGGATAGAATTTGAAGCCACAAGAATTCAAGTGCTTTAACAAGTGGATTTCAAAAGTAAATTATTAGTACGCACTAATTTGCATGGTTCCACGAGTCCAACGGG
The DNA here is from genome assembly GCA_018250295.1 of Spathilepia clonius. NCBI lineage: Eukaryota > Metazoa > Arthropoda > Insecta > Lepidoptera > Hesperiidae > Spathilepia > Spathilepia clonius. The sequence continues at coordinate 1,455 of DWRA01002585.1, forward strand.
ATTTTATAATATTTACGACGAACTTGTATTTATTAAATTCTTCTTTTAAAAATAATGCCATTTCCCAGATTAGCCGGTACAATGAAACAGAGAAATAAAGAAGCAAATCTTTAGATACACTAAACTTACTTATGAAAAAAATCTTCTAAACCAAATAAGTAGAACCTGAGAAATTGCCACTAATTTATTTGTACCAAGTGTAATCTTATACATAAACCAATAATTATTATAAAAAAAACCCGCGCATATGCATATAATTAAAGATATAGCCTGTCACTCTTACAATTAATTAGATTATACGTATATGTACATACGTTCAAAAAACATTACAGCAGCAACAACAAGCAGTCGGTTAAAAAATCGTATTATAATAGCACAGCATTTGTCAAAATTATGTATAAATTTTAGTATCATACTCATAACTGTCATTTGTGTATAATAAACAAACGAAAGAGTCAGATAAATTAATTTACCCTGAAATTGACTGTGGTAATTCTGAGCACCTTTCGCGCTGTATTTGAAATACACAATAACATTACAGCACTTAACCACTCGTCGCTCAAAAGGCATTTAAAAGCAGGCGGGAAAGTGCTTCAAAGTAAGAGCTCACGGTTAGCGAATGAGCCAATTAGCGAGATTGATTTTGTATTGTAGAGGCAACATTGTATTGAACCCGGCGCGGTCGATAAGCGATTGTATATTGCGGAAAATGCTTGAAAAGAATTTTTTTTCTATACTGGTCTTCTATATGGTAAATAGGTTTATGTTTTGCGGGTCATTTGCTTATAAATAAGGATATTAAAATTTTATCGGTGTTCGTTCTTAGAGGAGAAAAAAATTCTATAGTGGGCGGTGGAACTTTTACTACTACTACCTCTTGTCACTGCAGCGCTATATTTAGCGTTGCTGTTATTTGATTTAAAGGATGTGGTAAGGGAGATCAACTTACTCAAAACATTAAATTTGTGAGATTTTTTCTAAAATAGATAATGCTCCGTACACTCAGCCCTGTACTAGGATTTTTCCTGTATCGTGGATGTCATGGACACACCAAGACACAAACACTGATCTAGAACAGATATCTAAATTCATCACTTATATGTCTGGGTGGCCGGGAAATCGAACCCAGAATCCACTGCTGGTTAGACTGGAATAATGACCGCTCTTCCTCGCGAGTCTTAATCTTATGTGTGTCTGATTATGATATTTTTAGGTATCTATAAAATATTCTGTATCCTAGCAAGTAGCTTCTAGCAATCGAAATATAAGTGTTTCCAATGAGCAAAAGCCAATTAACGAGATTGATTTTGTATCTAAAAGGCAACGATGTGATTGAGGCATGGGCAAAGTTGTAGTCGGGAATTATTATTTGTATTTACATAATATAGGGAAGTGGTTGGTATCATTTTGACGAATAAATAAAAAATAAATATAACATAAAAATATCCTAAAGCTGATTCGTTGACGGGAATTTGGTTTGATTTTCTTCAATTTCAAAGTGCATCGACTAGCAAATTAATTTTAAGTGGAGTTGACGCCTATACTATATCTAATATACAGTATCGTACTCTATTAGAACTATACTAGTCAGATGTGCAATATGTAAAAAGTAATATAGTATGCAAGATATATTTTCATCGCTAATTCAGATGTCCCATCTTCAAGCCACCGCTTTGTAACAAATTCTAGATTCGCTTATTGAGTAGTAGCGTAGAATGAGTTATTTTTTGTATTAGGTCGGCGGAAAAAACCGTTACTGAGGAAAATATTGTACGTAGTCAGGTATTAGTGTAAGGAATCGGCGGTAACAAGATCGTCAAAAAATAAAGTATTTTGTAATCTTAGTCTATATTATTTTTTCTTAGATTTTACTAGGATTTTCTAAAAATACTATTTTAGCATTTTTATAACAAAAGTTCTGTTTTTGTAGACACAGAACGCCTGCTAGTCCAACACCAGAGTACAGTCGAACGCAATCGAAAGTTCACAAACGTATGCAAACAGAAAGGTTTGGCCAATTTCCGGCCGAAACTGAAATTTCGGCCGAAACTGAAATCAAAACCGAAATTTGGAACATTATAAAAACCCTCTCATCTTTCCGTTAAAAGATATTAATATTTTACTATGTTTAAACTTGTATCCCGGCCGAGCTCTGCATTAATAATCTAATTGCACTGCACGTCCGCAATGGGCTCAAATGAAATTCCACACACGCTAAATTTGATCTCAACAAATTGTTACTATCAAAGCGACGGATATGTCCAAAACTTGCACCCTATTGCATGCCAATAAGGTTTATGTTGTATAGCTAGTACATAAAAGCTGTTATCGGTACAAGCCAAGGGTTCCCAAACTGTGAATCTGGAAGGCAGTGATAGCCTGATGTTTGATAACTGGCTTTCAATTGGAAGGTTCGAGGATCTAAGTTCAGGCACGCCTGATTGTTCCTTCGCTCCCCTGATTTTTGTAATTTAGGTAAGCACGTATTAAAAATTAATTGTCACTGGAACTACTTTCCAGTGACAATTAATTTTACAGTTCTATCCTTGGGGAAATCACGACACGATACGCACAGTTTACCTGTTACGCTACAAAATTTAGTACCGATTTGAAAAAACATGCTCAGAAAATCAAGCTAATCGTTCTCAAAAATATTATTGTTTTATTTTTTCTAAAAATTCGCACTGAAATAGGATTGGGAAGCTCTGGTATAGGCATCGTTGCTGAGGTAACGGAGACAAGTATCGGGCTATCGGAGTACGTTCAGTAACGATACTGGCACCGGGGGAGGTGTACGCGTTCCGTTACGAAGTTCCCGCCAATATGTACGCGAGAGGTAAAGCGTACATTTTTTTCATTCACCTCGTCTATTATGATTTATTTTTTATATGTTTATGATTTTTTTATATTGGTCCTATTCAACCGGTGATAAATAATCAATGGAGTGTTTGAGTGCACTTTTATCCTGATAAAATTGCCACCTAACGTGGTCTCTCTATATTAAATAGTATAATTTAATTTATAATCATTTAAATACTACGTTACATACCAGAGTAGGCTTGGATTATTAGAAAATCAGTACTTTACGCGTGACAAAACTCCCAGTGCAACGGGAAATTGCGTAATGCATTATTTAATGATGCCATAAATAATGGTTTTGAGGAAAGTTTTGTTGCGTTCAGTCAAACATGTCGGTTATCATTTGAATTATAATTCAACAAAAAGTTGAAAGAGAAAATTGAAATTCCAAAATTTTTGAAGATATTTTTGTTTAAACATTTACTTCCATGATTGAGAATACTTTCAAAATCATGTTACTGTGTATGATTTTTTAACTAATTATTTTAAGTAAAACATTTTTTTTTTCTCATTTTATTTTTATTTGTTACAGTTGCGACTGTGGCCTTAATTCTTATTTGCGCTGAAAGTGCGATAAGTTTTGGTGAGTAATTATTCATACATATTTAAAAATCCCATATTTTTATTTCCAACTAGTTCTAACTTCCCCAATTACTATATTTTGTTCTAACTGGAATAATTCTCATCCCTAATTGTGGGCATGTATAGGAATTTTAATTTTGTTAAAGTAAATTTCTAAAGCATGAAAACAATAGAAGTTTTATAATAGACCTGCAGTCATAATGACACAAAGAGTTGCTTTCAAAGCTTTGAAACTGAAGAAGAAAAGTTCAGCACCAAAACAAATGTATAGTTTTTATAAAAAATATATACGCATCAGGTTATACAGCTAACAAAGACAAAGTATTTGTTTTGAAATGATTACCTACAGTACAACAGTGAAAGAGTTATTAAACTTAAATTATAATTAAATTTGATCAGTTTTGAGGACCATTTGCAATTAAATTAGGAATCATAATATCAGTGATACAGCTATATTTTGATCTAATAAAGTCAATTAAGCATTTTAAACAAAACTTCAATGTTGAGTAGGAAATATGAAATGTCGAAAGCTGTTCGTATAATTATACGTTCAAAAGATAATATCATAAGTAAATACACAGCCTCTGGTAAAGCCTTTTAACGAATAACTTCCGCAGCGAAGACCACAGCCTCCACAGAGGCAATCGCGTAAGTGGTGGACAAATGGAATGTATCCCATTTGAGATGAAGTTTCATTTGTTTCATAGAGAATTTACGTTCATGCAGAAATAGAAAATATTTGTAAGGATGTTATAATTATTTCTATATTATAAAGAAGTGCTGAGCATGTAGTCCAGTTGATTGTAAGTGACTAATGCCGTCTGTGGACAATTGTATCGACCTCAAATAAGATTACAGTCCTGCCTGAGGTCAACCACAGATGCTTTGCTTCCCCTGAGATCTAAGTTGGTACGCCTCAGATAAGTTTGTCACTCTTAACATACCCTTCAAACTAAAACACAGCAGCGCTCAACATTGTTTTAGATAGAAATAGAGGTGGCGGTGGTGCCGGTGGATTCGTACCACAAAATGTGTTACCGCCTTTGATGCCCATACAGCGATAACGCTTGCTTAAATTTTTTCACAGCACATAAAAAACAGCAATTATTTCACGCTACGCTTCTGGTGTAATGAAACATACTAAATGCTTCAAATCCTGCTTTGAAGTATAACATTCTTCATATTTGCCTTTCGCAATCATTTTAATCAAGTGCCATTTCAAAAAGAGTATTCAAATATAGATATTAGAGATTGAATCTTAAATTTTTCAAACGACTGGTCGCGCTGTTTGATTTAAATTCGCTGTCGCTCCGCAAATCTCGTTTTGATGAAGCGTTTAACGTTTCCTTTTGATTCATTGGCCAATACGGTACTGAGGCAAGGTTGATTTTAAATTTCATTTTATTTATCTGATTTTTTTCAATTGAAATCTTGATTTTGGATTTTTTTCCTTTTGTTTCTCCTGCTGTTTTTTTGGACCTGGAGAAGCAGAATGGTGGTCCAATGAAACTTGCATTTGTAAAAGAAATACGCAAAAATAATGTATTTATACAGTTGTACATAATTTTATGTGCTCTTTCGAATCGGAATTCATGTAAAAGTTTTTTTTTGCTTTTCACAAATCAATCAGTTAAGTACTATGAATTCTCATTTTCTGTACAGCAACTGTAGTTAATTTATCTTGCTTAATGTAAACGTTATTGAAATCTTATGACTTATTGACTTTCATAGAATGTAATTCGATTATATTGTAATATCCTGATAAAATATTGTAAACTAAATCGAATTTCCGATACAAAAATTATACGAAGTGTTGATTCCTCATAATTATGGTATTTTCTATTTGAAAAGCAAATGAAGTACACATCAATAATTCTATAAACTTAATGTACTATAAGATTAACTTTTAGAATTTTGTTAAATGAGTAACTGGTATTAGTTTTATTTCTCAAGTAAACTCAAGATTTATTTTAACTTGTTAATAATATATGAAATATAAAATTTTACATAAATGTAGCTTTACATAAAGTTTAAGGTTTCCTACTGGTTCGTTGGGTTCACGAGATTTCTGAGAAGACTTCTCTTCTGCGGGATGATATTTGAAGCCTGATGCCTCAAAGCTTTGAGAATCTATTTAGAATTCTCATATTTTTCATACAAATTCCTTTGATTTACCTGTTCAAATAAATCTTCATATAATATTTCTTCAAATAAATTTCTGTTTCCATCTACATGGAAAATCTATTTTTACTTTGAGTAATTAATAGCAAGCGCCATGCTTTCTTTGTGTATGGATGAACAAACAGTTTTTTATTCTAAGTAATTAGTTATTAATATATGTTGTACATCACTATTCTAGCTTTTCTGCGTTATAGCAAAAGTGTTAAGCTTTACCGAGTACTACTTTAAAGATGGTTGGGCATAACCATTTACACTAAGCGTTTCAACTAATCAACAAGCCACCCTGTGGGATGTTACACAGATTTGTATTCTTTATTTTAGAGTAGGAATATCAGAAGTTTGTTGGTACTCTTGTTGTCCCGTGATATGCACGGCATAAGGAAAATTACAAAACTTTTTGGGGCGATTTTAGTTGCGCAACCCTATCCATCCGGTATACAATGTACTTATCAACAAGATGTTATAAAATTGGTCAACCATCGTAAAGGGTAGTCGCAACGCATTTGTGACCAACTGTAACTAGAACTTTATTACTATTTGGCTACATCACCAGGAATTTGCTTAAATGATTGCTACTTTTACATAATAATATTGAAAAACCTTTACTTTAGTGTTATTTCCGTTATCAAAGTAGTTTTTCCTTTAAATATATTTTATTTCTAGTACTTCACACAATCTGCGGTATTCATGGTCTGACATATAAAATCTATTCATATTTGATATTGTAATGGGTGTAGAGCCAATAAAATATGGATGTTTTCATTGCGCTAATTATGAACCGTTCCATTATTTTATTTGTAGAATTCTGGGTTGTGACAATTTATTAAATTCTTTAATTATAGAGTGATTAAGGGACGTTTGAAACAAATATATTTATCAAGTTTGTAAATTTAGTAACTGCTTTCATGATAGTAACTAGCTTACGCTCACGACGTCGTCTGCATGGCAGCCAACATCTGATAGTGGAATGAATTAAAGAAGTATGAATTCTTTTTGTTTACTAAATTGTGTACTAAATAAAGTGAATCATTGGACAATTACTTATCCGAGGCGTTCCAACTTAGTACCCCTGAGTAGAAATGCGTATGTGGTCGACTTCAGCTACGACTGAAAATCTTATCTAGGGTAGATAACCGTGTCAATGGTCGGCAGTGGCCACATATCATCAGGTGCACTGCACAGTTTGCTAGGCCATAATATAAATATACACCTGAAAGATATTTCAGAAGGTAATTAATCAACGGAAAGCTGCGACTTAATCTAAAAGCTCCTTTGTTTATTGCTCTCAATATTTTTTACGGTAAAAAGCACGAAACAACCAATTATTTAAATAGAGCTTCTTAAATTTAAGCTCCAATTAACAATTGTGGTTCGACAAACCATTGTTATTAAGAACCACAGGAACAATATCGAAACGCTTCCAGAGTTTTATTTATTTCCAAGATCAACATTTAGTAATTAGTTGTGTAACTGACTGTTGGTCTTGTAGTTTACTGATTTTTGTTATATACAACTTTATTGCTGTGCTTAAGCTATAATACATTATATGGTAAACTCGGGTGGCCCATTTTTTCGATGTGAAACATCTATTGGCGCGGGTATAAACCGGATCGAACGTGAGGCGACGCTTGCCGTGGCGGCGGGTCGCCACGCTATACTAAGGTATATATATATATATATAGTCTATATATAGTCTATGTGTGAATGGCGACCGGTGCTGACATGTTTTTTTAATTAATTGCTTGAAGAATAAATTTTAATTAAAAAAATTTATATATATCATCGACCAATTGTCACAGTAATACTGTCAAAGGAAACATCGAATATACCTATCCCTGAAATGACAGATGAAAAAGTTGTGGCAACTTGAAATTAATATCGATTTTTTGTATTAAATGTTCATAAAATAAAGTCACTATTTTCTGTAATAAATTCGCAATACTTATTTTTTTTTATTATGCTATAATTAGCTCCTGTAGTAATACCGTTTTTTATGTTTATTATTATTTGTACGACCATGATGTTTCATATCTGCCAGGCGTCCCGTGACGGCTCATTTTTTTCTCTTTGAGTTCATATCACTTGAGCAATCCATGAGTGGGCATGGACATTCGAACGCCTCAGACAAGTATGTCTTCCTTACCCACAGGCCCGCTTTTATAAGACAGAAATACTTATGTGTGGCGGTGGTGCCTCTGGAGTCGAACTACAAGACATCCTACCATGTTCGTGACTATTCCACGACTTATAACGTTTCATTATTACCTTAATGGACTCATTTTTTTTAAATAATACCAGCTTATACGTTACTGGCACGTTGTTATACAGAAATACTGTACTTACTTTTTAAGAACAGTATAATATCTTCAAAGCTACTTTCCTACTGTTTCCTAAGTTCTTCACTCATCTACACGACAGACATAACTTCGAGAGGACTTAACTCAATATTCTTAGGCAGCTTACTAAGTACACACTCTGTAAGTTATGCTAGATACGTTTCCGAGGAGCTTAAAAGTTGTAAGTTCTGGTCTCTTTCATAAAGAATGACTCGACGAGGTTGTGGATGGTTCTCGAGTTTTTGACGACAACGGCAAAAGAATTTAAAATTCCGGACACAAAGTTTGCGAGAGCAATTTTTGTTAGTTCATTAATAATGAGGGTCCGGACTCCTGTGTAAATCCCATACGGGAAGCTAGTGTGGCGGACATATTTTGCGCCAACTACGGTTTAATGTTTACGTTATGTAAAATTCTCCTCAGTAATTTCATATTTCAGCGTCGCGCGCCTCTCCAAACTGTCTATTATCAGTCCACTCGAAATTTAAGTTAAACTCTATCCAATTTCCAATTTTGATAACAGGATAGCCCTTTCGTGAATATTTTACATCAACCATGGATCGTAGGGTTACGAAAATTATATAGTTCATATTGTACGTAACCGTTTCAACATCGTAATAGAGTGGATACCCTGTTATTTGGGCGTTGTTCGTAGTTGGTGTTTATTTAGTCATACGATGTATGTTGGATGTAATTTCCAATTGTTACAATGTTCCAATTTCAAGCTCAAAAGTCAATCATGGAACATACGTACTAGTTGTGAAATTAAATAAATTTATTTTATATACGCGAATAGTTCTGTTAATATCGGTACTTTTAGGTTGGAACACGGTCTTATTTGAGAAGGTCCAGGAAGAAACTCAGCAGGCCAATATTTTGTATCTAAATTTACTGTTTCTAAAATTCTGCTATTGAAAAACATTTGTTTTAATGTATGTTGAATATCTTTTTTTTGAAAACCTACTCATTCTTCAGAGAAGTTTTTGATATACCGAAAAATATCAACAATTGAACGTGGTTTGTTTATGAATGACTTAAGGATCACTGTGTTATTACGCAGTTGTAACTATTTACATGGTGGTTAAAAACCTTTTCTAGACTTTTAAGTGTGAAGCGTTCTTAAAACTGAATGTGTAGTTATCCAAATACTTGACGTAAGTAGTGTATGAGATGTCACAAGTATAACACTATTGCCTTTATAAAGTAGTAATGTAGAGTCAGCAACTTAGACTTAAATCTGATAAAAGGATGCTTCCCGAACTTGGAATCTCGATCGCATTTGAATTTTAGTTCGTAACAAAAGCTATCAAACTACGTGAAGTACAAGGAAGGTTCTTAGAAAACTCTTCTTAGAAAGGTCTTTAGAAGTGCCACCTGCATGATATGTTTAAGGTGCTATTTGAGATTCATATACTTAGGTTATCATGCATTATGCTTGTTGTGAATTAAAAAACAAATTCTCGAACATTAAAAGCACCTTTATTATTTTCAATATCCTATAGAACTAAAAATAGACATTATATACTAGATAGTACTTTAGAATTTAAACGTCTGGAATCATTTCGTGTCCCATGTCATTACTATTCAAATATACGTAGACCAGCTGATACACTGTCTGAAAGACAACAATAAAACTTTTATTTCTCTGATTATATTTTTTATTTAACAGACATTGATGTTGACATTTATAAGAATTGAATGAATCAGACACATGATATCTAAATATATCAAAACTTGGAAAACATTACTTTCGGAACCCACTTCAGCGAGTCGTATGAAAAGTTGCGACAGGTTAAAATCGTTGAGAGCCTTATAAATTTGGGGAATCGGTGCATTCCCCAGGGCTCCCGTGAAGTTCGTGCAATCTGGCCCGGAATTATTGATGGCAGTTCGGCTCACGGAACTAACACCTAATATGGTTCAATCGACTACAAATGTTTTATCACTTCTACTATTTGCTTTTGGTGAGGTGTGTTTTTCATCCCGAATTCGATTATGCCTGAATGCGTTGTCAATTTGTTTCATTCAACGGAATTGATGGAAACAGCGGACAAACATGGATTTACGGTTAGTGGAAACAATAGGTGTGCAAATGGTTGATAATGATGAGGTAAATGTATTTCCACAAGAGACTTTTATTTGTATGAATAATTGGATTTTTTATTATTCAAGATGCATACGACCATCTGGTGTGGCGTAGTGATTTTAGTCATATACATAAATTATCAACCCAAAAAGGATGAAAGAATCCGACTGCTGATGTCGGTCGCAGATGCATTTCTGTCTCTTATGTAATTAATTTTGCACCTGTACTGAAATGTGTTAAATTAAATTAATGCTTTTATAAACTCCACGCGTACAATTACGCTTCGTTAGTATAGTGTTGCATAATTAGTATATTTAAGCTGTATAGATTTCCTGTTTTAGGCACGATCCCACAGGATTTTCGTGAAATCCGTGCCATGTGACACCGAATTATTGATGCGAGCGCACAGCTTCCGAAACAAGTACTGAAACGTACTCAGCTGGCGAAATGCACACTATATTGGTTGGTCACGTTCTAGGTGTTACTAAATTTGATCTAAAATCTCACGTGAAATCGTATATGAAATGTATTTCGAATAATGAATCTACATCAAATGTATGTTCTATGTGCGTTATTAGTTAAAAATCTGACAAATGTTGCGTGTACAAAATATAGATATTTGATAATTCCTGCATATGTAGGTACTACAAATTGTCTATTTGACACTGGCACTAGCGTATATTCCTACGATCGATCGAAACGATCGAAACGATCTTAGAATACAATAGTCTTGGCATTTTAATTGTGTTAACGATAAACACAGGCATATTTTTCATTAACTGATATTGTAATATGTATAATTTTCTTTTTCATCCACATGCAATCCTTTGAAAGTCTTTATTCTTTGAGTTTCTATCAAATTCATGCCACGCCACTTCGGATTCATTGATGCCAGCTTCCGACCACAAGCACGCCATACGCTTTAGCCGACTCGAATGTTTAATATCCATTCGCTCTTGCCGTTCGATTTGAAAAACGTTTTTGTCAGTTTGAATTTTTAACTCGAATTTGGTTATGTATGAAAGCTCCCGATTCGCGCGTTCAGTCATCTGGCAGGTGAAATCTATGATCGACAGCGGGGCAAATATTTTAAATTAGATTTTTCCCTTTTTGTGAATGATTTATCGACAGCGAACGCCTTTTAATTGTTTGTACGTAAAAGAAAATAGACGGACGGGCTTGTTGATGGCATTTGAAAAAGTCGTAACGACTTTTTAGCAAGTTTATATGTTTCAAAAAATTAATAGGACTGTTTGTCGAATTATGTATTTCGATTTAAGCGTCATTACGCGGGAAAAGCAAGATTTATCAGAAATTCTTACACAGACATAACAAAATGTTACGTTTAGATGTATGGTCCAGTAAAACATTCGATATTATTATTACATGGGTTGAGTATCTACTTGTTTAATTTTTGCTACTGTCTGGGTTAGATTTTTTCTTGGCCTAATTACATGCTCTATAAAAATATTACAAATGTATAAATCATAATTTACTCATTTCAATTTAAAAATAAAAGTACGACCGAAACGCCAGCAAAGCGCTATTCCCAGTAGAGTTTGATGGATTCCCGTCGATTCCAAGCGACGTTTCCGAATTATTAATGTTCGATACTATTTGCACCTTCGACACTGGAGTGAAAAGTTTCAGCGCGAGTTCTCAAATTCATTCCGTTTCCGATGCTAGTTTCAGTCGCTCATCGGATGAATATTCAATCAATACGGGTCTTTTGGGACAAAAGTGTACGAGATGCAAAAGTTTCTTTTAATTTTTTTTCTTTTGATGTTCCGTTTAATGCTTTTCATCAAATATCCTTTACGAGTTAAATAATTAGGTATATGTTATATTACCAGTATGTTTTGACGAGATAATTTGTTATGTTGGCGAATGAAATGAATATCATGTGTATGTAGCAGAAAAGAGACTCCACGAGAACTATTAAATTTTTCAGAACGATGAAAAATGTCAACTCTGGCTGTAGACTTGGTGTACAGAATATAAAGTATCTAGCAGTATAACTTGAGATGTGAAAGAATGTTTAGAAACATATTTGTACATTTGCACATTCTTTTAATGTTCCTTTTCAAATTACGGACTAACAAAATTGTTGAAGTTAATGACAAGACAATATTAATAATAAATAGAAATGTAGTCAAATTATCCTGCGCGATATTAATCAGAGGACTGTCACTTTGA
>DWRA01002586.1:0-13693 GCA_018250295.1 Spathilepia clonius
AACTACGGTCACCAACACGCATTGTGCAAGTCAAGTGCAATAATTATATTTAAATTCCATGGTTAACGAAGTCCTGTGTTCAGACTATCAGACTTCTAGAAATGCGTAATTCTTTAGTTACTCTAACTTAAAAATATTGTAGTTAACGTACGTCGACATAATATGTATATTTCTAACTTCAATGAAACAAAATAAAGTGTATTTATCTTATACACGTTAATAAGAGCACATAGAAAATGTTAGGTATGATATATTTTTCTTTGTCTACATCAACTAAAAATTTTCAAATTTCTACATCCACGAGGAGCAAGGTGGAACGCCTTATATGTATAATATATTTCATTATCTTTAGCACGTCACCAAAAAGTATTTATAAATTTGATAGTATAGTTTAAGCCGATCAAGAAGTTTCACCACCTTTATGACATGACAAGGCTTAATTTCCAAAAGGAATTATAAGTGGTAGATATGAAGCGTGTATGGTAGATGATCAATGGCCGGCGGTATGATGGTGATCGCGGCAATATTTCAGTCGCTAACTTGCCTGCCCCTTGAAAATTATCGGGGCTTAGCGCTTGATGCGCTGCGGACTATGCTCTACTTAGAACGTTAGTAGAGCTTGTGCTATTTAACCCCGTAGGGGTCAACCCCTTAGGTTATTTAACCCCTCAAAGGTAACACAGCTTTATATTCCCTATTGTTCATGAGTGTATTGAGCAGGATTATAATAATTTTGCTTATTTTATATATTATTCCCACAGATAATACAAAACTTGATAATCTATGGATTTTATTAAAATTCTCTTTAGAAGATGAATTTTAAACAAATCGTGGTTCTAGATAGAACTTTTTAAATTTGGAATACGTCTATTACGCTGCTGTGTTCTACTTTGTAGGGTGTGGTAAGAGACACTTAGTCCTAAGGGGTAGAAATACATCTGTTAAGGATTTCAAGTATGGTTTTGGAAACCAAACTTATCTGGTGTTAGTTGCAAATGTCCGTGGGCTATCATGGTTTTTTGCTATGTGTACAGTATGCAAAATAGAAGACGTTAGTAGTATCATAATTTAACCGCCCTGACTATCTTCAAAAACAATATTATTAAGCAGAGCATACACTCAACCATATCGATTGTGAGTAGCCAATCTCGTTCACAAATAATTTATATCCTGGCATCACGAGAGGGTTTAGTCTTATGTAGGTTAGGCATTACTTCATATTTCCCTCCGATCCCTCACTTATAGGCTATGCTGTAATCAGTATGTTTATGTGTTTTATTTATATATGTGTGCGTAATGATTGGCCTCATTTCTACTGTCCTATTTTTACATACTTTCAAACTACCTTATTGACTGAAATATTTCTTATTTTGCACTAGAAGGCTTAGTTTTATAAACAAAACTAAGCCTTCTAGTGCGAATGTGTGAATTAACATGCGCTCGAAAACATAGAAACGTGTTAACTTAGCCACTAGTGGTGGTATCATGATACCACTAGTGGTAGTGGTGTTTCACAATTTCTGCATGTATTAGGCCAGGATTGTTCCACAGTTGGGTAAGGATTCTCTTACAATGTAGAAGATTTAAGCATTCATATCAGTCAATAAAGTTCTTAGAGTTTATTTGTACTGTCAGTTATAATTATATTATTAATATTTACATTAATTATTGATAAAATTGTGTTATATTACATAAGTATCCTATGATATAATAATGTGTGGTACGGGAGATATACTTATTCATGACGTTCCAACTTGGTATTTAAGTGTAGCAATACATCTGTTCCCAATCTCAAATAGGACTTTAAAATCTAATTTGGAGTTTATTAAAGATTTCTATGAGTGGTAGTGGCCACTTACCGTCATATGGACTGCATGCTCGTTTGCTACTTAAAACCTATACATAATAAAATAATGTTAATCAAATTATAGCTTTTTTTACTTTATAACTCTACCTAGAGTATGAAGATAGTTTAAAATCATCTGATTTCGGTCCGGACTTGATATAAGGCCCCCAACGGGCGCGCAGCCCCAGCTGTCTCTAGAGGCGCAACCGACAGACAGGTTGCAATTCTATTTTGCTGTGATTTTATATGCGTCGCAGTCTACTAGTTTTACAAGCGGTTCAAATAACCGCCTAACTTTCTGTATCATATTCAGCCATTCAATCAAACAGCTAGGCAAATTACTTAAATTGGTTGCAGCATAGAAAGAGGTGGGGATAGGAATACCATTGAAAACGATAACTATAACAAGAAACAGTTAAATATTATGTATTTTTAATACTCTGTTGTATAACTGACGTCAACTATGTATGTGACTACCAACTTTTGAATTAACGGTCTAAACAACAGCTAGCCATTTCATTAAATGTAATATTAACAATACAGCTGAATTTATACGGGTAGTAATTGATTGGGTTCCAAATACCCATATTACTTTTTTTCGAAGTATTTAAATAGGAACCCAAACGATTTTATTAGGACTTTTAGTAGGTATAAGGACAGCCCGTATTCAGATAAACTTAAGACACGCCTAAGGCCAATTAAGGACTAAGCTTGGAGTGCCTTACAAGAACTCAATCGTATCAATAAAACGTTCTAATTTAGTTTTCAGTCAGACTCCAGTTGAATTTTAGTTATACGTACAATTTCTAGCTAGAAAATTTGATACTCTCGTGACAGTTCCAACAAACCGATAGGTTCAAAAAACTGATTCCATAGCCAATAATCTTAGGTACATCTACTTAGATGACTGACAATTGTAAACAAATGCCGAATTGTAGTTATTTTAAAAACCATAGACAGACACTTTAAACATATTTATTAGTACATCGCGTCGCTTTTATTATGGATGCTAAGTCCATATATTTCGCATTCCCAATCACAATACACACGTTAGAACCCCAGCCGAGATCTTAATCCCAAGCCATCCTCACTATAAATCCTTCATCCCGAATGAAGTCCCGATCTGAGGACGTTCGCTCCCACTGCTCTTCGCTGACAGATCCCTAATTAAGTTTGCTCTTCGATACTCACCCTTACGGCGGGGGATTAAAGTTTGAGATCCTAAACGCAGGTTAACATTTCTTAGGAGATAGGTTTAAAAGGTATGACAATAAGGTTTATGGTAAATAGTTTGGAATCTCGTTTCCGATAATGTTAAATCTATTCTGTTACTACAGCATAGTAAGTTTTTACGTTTAATATTACTACTTGGTTAAATAATAAAACCATATATATTTAATTACTTTCGAGAAATTTATAAGTGTAATATCCAAAGAGGTTGTAACTTTTCTTTAAAATGTCCTATTTGTTTTTGATATTAAAATAAGTGAAAATTTAAAAAATCAACATAAAACACAAATACCTTAATAAGCTATTGAATTCATTTAGTTAGACCAAGTAATCATTCTTTTGTTTTCGTCTAGGTAGTAATATGAATAAAGATAATGCAGACCATATAAGGCTACCACTACCCCTGATTTATGGAAAATTGTACTTTGATATTTTATAACGGGCTTAATGGGACGGAAGACCTACTTGAAGATACGCTTATTGCCTTAAGTTCCTGAGTTCTAAGTTCAAATACCTAACGTTAGTATGAATATTTCTTCTATGCTTCTTACTATTGTAATGGCATAAAAAATAAAATTCTTTCATGATTATATTTACTACAATTCATCAGATACTACCCTACTCAATGGTCTTTATTCGTAAAACCCACATAAAACATATTATAGCGTGACCGGGTAACATAAGCAAATATCGAGATCCACTAAATTTATCTTACGTGCGCGCGCGCACTACCAGTAACGCCATCTATCCGTCACCGGCACACATTACCTTCATGTTTTCTCCGGCGCTTGATAGATGTCGACACAACAGACAGATTTATCACCTGCTGAAGTTTTTATACACCGCTCTGATGCATTGTAATAATGTAAAGCGGATAATTTCAGGTGTAAAATTTATTATGAAACACGTTTGGGTGGTCTTACGTGTTTTAAAATGTATGAGTAACGTTTGAGGTGAATTGGGGGCGTTATCTTGTACTTACTGTATTTCACTTTATGTTTTTTTCTTATAAACTGTTAAGAATAAAATTGTAACACATAAAGTACGAGAAAATAAGTCACGTAATTGTCTAAAAAAATGATTGATTTAATTATACCATGAGTTACATCAAATTAAAACAGCTAATGAATTTACTTAATGAATACAATAGCAATATACCGAATCGATATTTTTTCTGACATAAATATAAGACAATATATTGCCATAAATTTCCTATGGTAGTAATTCAATATTAATAATTGTGTCGTGTAATTATAATTGCAACTTACATCAAATTACAACTTACGAGGCTAATTAGATCGGTACCTCAATAATAATTGTTATAGATATTAAGATGTTAGGTTGTTCTTTTCTGGTAATGATTAATGGTTAATGATTCCGTCAAAGTGCTTTTTGTTGCAGAACATAACAAGTCTTCTCTCTAAATAGGACGGTACAATTTTGACCTCATACTCCTTTGACACAGGCAAAAGACAGAAATTTGTAGTGATGAATAACTTTTAAGAAAACTCCAAAAATGAAAAGTCACTTTAAATTCGAACTAGTCGGGCTCCAGGGTCGCTTAACTGAGCTTAAATTACTTGGAACATGTAACTCGCTCACATAACTGCAAATAATTCCAGATCAACGACATATTTCACATCGGGGATCTTTCGAAAATGGCTAATTAATAAAACTTGAGCCATAAATACACTGGGGGTGGGTGGAGGTGGCTGTTAGCAAAAACTGTTAGGATCATAAAGCTGTCAGCAGATGAGGCACTGCCTTTGTTGCGATGTTTCGTCGCGGCCCGCCGATAAATCTAATGCGAGAACAATTTGGACGGGGCGGGGCTAAGTACCACGGTTTCTTTAAAGTCGGCGCTTTTTTGGATACGTGGATTGTTCTTCACGGGTCTGATGGAGAATTTTTTTGGAACAATGGGCAAAATTTCTAACATTGAAGCAGCGTGGTAGAGATTGTTCCAGGTCTCCCCTGTATTTGTGGGGAGAGACACGGGTCTGTCTGGGTACGGGCCCAGCAAAGAAGTAAAATAAGTAGGCAACATTTTAATACCTCAAAGAAATTAAAGTTGATGAACATTTTAAAATTAAACGCGTCAAACCGAAAAACTCTTTTTTGATCGGATTCAGACAGAACCCGTATTCTATATAGAATTGGTTTAATAGAATGTTATGGTTGTGGTTATATAGAATTGGTTGATGGGCTGCATACTTGCTTACTACTTTAACCTCATAAAAAAAATTTCGCCGAAGTTCATCTTCAGGGACGATAATGATATCTTACAAAAAACAATGGTTGCTTTACTAAATAAAATTTCTTACGACGTTGACTCATTGTTCCGCTACTGGACACGAGTCTCCTCTCAAAACGAGAAGGTTTTACTTCATTGTGCACCGCGCTGGTCAGGGGTCATGGATTACCTTTGAGACCTTTTTAACAACTTCCAAGCTTTCTTCACAATGTTTTCCATAGCCTTTTAAGCGAGTAATAATTTATTTCTTATACGCATACAACTTACATAAATTGGAGGTACATGCCTGGGATCTAAACCTCAGACTCCCCGATCGAGAGAATAAGTTTCAACCATTAAACTATCATTGCTTCATTAGACTGTCATTGCTTCAATTTCTTCCAACTTTCCTGATTTAATTATTCGCTACCATCATACCCAAACTCCTTTAAGCAAAAAAAGATCAATTAACAGTCCATCATTACAAGCTATTACAAGTACAAAGCGAAATCAACCCTGTGTGCGCTGGAGGGAAAAAGCCGTGTACCCCGAGGCGGGCCGATCTCGCCCATAAATAATAAATACTAGCACCGTGCGTCTGTAGATAATGGTAATTTACGATTCGCTACCATTGGCGTCAAATCTCTGGCAGCTAGATCGACGTTAGGGATTTTTGTATCCCGCTGATGTTTGAGGGTTAACCGTGTTTATGAAATGTGTAGCTAATCTTGTATATTTATGTAAACTTTATGTAAGAATAATAAGGGTTTTTAAATCAATAGCACTATTAAGTTTATATTGGAGGTAAGTAATTTTACCATATCCCGTTGGTAATATAAATAATAATAAACCAATAGGTACTATTCGTCCTTAACACCTCATAGAAAATAACATACACAAACATTATTAAATAATTGTAGAATTTAGCAAAATTACATTTGGCTATAATTATTTATTTTTATTTTTATCTAGTAGTAACTTTTGTATAAGTTCCTATGAAGGTTCATCTAAGAAATCACGTCCCAAATCGAACCAATCACTAATTTTAAATCACAAGAGCGAAAGCAGTGAAACATTACCAAAGTTGTACATAACGTACTCAGATCAAAAAACAAAGACAATGACGCCTCGTAGAACCTTCCATTGGAGCACATGTTACTCATGTTATCGTGTTAAATTTAAAGGTAATACAATCCTTAGAGGTGCGACTCCGGTGGTGCCACCGCTACATCTGTTTTTGCCTCAAAATACCAGGTTTAAGTACTGCTATCATCTGGTTTGAAGTTTATTTTGAAGGAGAAGCTTATGAGACATTCCAACTTCGTCTATAGAGGTACCGATTTTTCAGTATGAATGCGATCTTAGATAAGATCTAAGTCCTATCTGGGGTGAATTACATATCTTAGAGTGACACGTGTGATCGGGTAGACTTCACATTCCTCTGCAACTTGTGCGAAAAAAATACGGATACCATGTAAAATGGCAGATCCTTGGGCAATTTGGGAGTCTATATATTTTGATCTTAGTTGACATAACGGCAAAGTTATCGGTCGGTACTCACGCCCGATCGCTGAAATACGAACAAACGTTGTCGCCCGACTCGTAGAACGAATAAATTACAAAGATATATTATTATTAAAATTTGGGCGCGAACTTCGCCGCATTAACTTTGGCGCGATATCGGCGCGCGGGTTGATAGAATATTGTTATGAATGTAATTGACGCTTGGTGATATTGCTCTGGTTATCAGTAGGATTTTTTAATAAATGAGATTATGAGTGCTCATTTTGGTTTGTTAAACATTACCTGTTTTCTTTCCGTTACATTTTAGTTGCCTACGCCAGCTTAATTCAAAGTTACAAAAAACGAATTCTAGTATTTTTAATTACATGTTATGTGTAACATATTATTTGACATCCTCTTACAATAGTTAATAAGAAAACTTGAATAACTGTAGATACTTAGATATCTACAATTTAGCGTTTATTCTACAATATACCTACTAATTATTTACTATTATTATGTACCATTGAACCTACAAATTTCCTGCAATGCCTACAATCTACTTGTTGTTTGAGTGTTTAATGAAAATGTGTCATTAAATATGAAACATTAATTATAAAACATATTAACATTATTAAACAATGTTTTCACAATTTTTGTAGGACCGATTGAAACATAATTAAACAGCCAAGATTTTTCCCAACTCACTAGTGACATCTGCGAAATTAATGAGCAACAAGCGACGTGCGATGCGAAGTAATGATACCGCAGAATTAAGATAGCAACGGACTGACGGAAATTCTTCCGCTGTTAATCATTAAAATGCTAAATATCTTGATACTTACTGCTATTGATTTTACAATCAATGTAAAAAAATCATTTTTTGGTTTTGGGTTATAATGTACAATGCAAATTTTATCATTAATTATTACAAGCATTTGCTTTTTAAAAGTTTTAGTTTTAGTATTATTGTATATGTCAGATCGATATAATTGCGCCATCTATTGATGAATTTGGAAACTACTTGGTATGGTCATCGTATGGTCATAGAACATGTTAGTGCTGCCATCTGCTTCATAAAATTGGAACTTTTATGTAAAGTATATTACTACAGCTGTTGATCACATTGCATCATCAATTATTTATCAAAAAGTCAATAAGTTAGGATATTCCTTTGTTTTAAATACTATGTTTCTTTTAAAAGAGAGTTCCAGCAGGAAATCTTCAAACTAAAACTCATTATAAGTAATGTGTTCAACTGTGGTATATGACCATACTTGTAACGACATCTATGTCTAAGTCCTGAACATTTAAAGTTTATCGATCGAAGTAAAAACAAGATCCTATATACTTGAAAGAAATAAAAAGTTAATTCAAAATTCAAATTCCAAAATTTTAAGTCGCGAGACAATTGTAAATAACATACACTTGCATGTAAAATATTAGCACCAGAGGCACCAGTTGTTAAGAGTTGTCGCTAGATGGCATTGCCCGGCTAAGTGGCGCCATTCTGCGTACTTAGGGTAGCGCTGACCGCGTTATTTATCGCGCCATTACCGCTCATGCCCTTAAATCATCACGTGACGTCGCCCTTGCTTGTACGTGGCTTAATGAATGGGACGCCCGCTAAAACTTCTTTTTTTTCTTTATGAAATTGTTCAGAGAGCACTTAGCAGGAAAATCTATTAGACGGCGCGAGTAAAAATGAAGTGTGTTTCGTTTGTTCTACGCGCCGCGAGTTGATAATATTTTAGCTTGTAATTTTTCGGGTGACACTTTTTATGTGTATTTACGCGTTGTGTAAGTGGAGAACAGACTCATAATTTATGTCAACGATTAATTACGTGCTTACACGCGTTCTTCCTTGATATTTTACTTAAATACTCCGTTTAAGTGTCTACTTAAAAATTACATTATGCACTAGATCTATTTAAGGACTTATAACATTATCATTAAAGGAGTTACAATGATGTTCGTTGTATGCCAGACTAAGACTTTTAAGACAAATATTCCTCCTTAACTTCTCCACCTGACTCCAACTTAACTCTCAGTAGGGGGAAGGTAAATTAAAAGGTAAAAGGTATTAAATGGCTACACTTAAAGCCCAATCGAAGTTTGTGCAAATGTCTACAAGCGGCAATGACCATCAGTTGAACTGTTGTGTAGTTTGCTACTACTTTAAGATAAACGTATCTGCCTTACTGCATCCTTCAAACAAAACAAAGCAGTGCCACAAACACAAGCAAATCACGCTGTTATAAAGCAGAAAAGTGCTAGTACCACCGCAAAGACCAAAGGTTCCATCACTTCCACCACCATTAATTTACTCAGACCAAACTCAGTTAGCATCAGACTACAAATGAAATTGATACCTCACTAAACTTTATATCCCTAAAGATCCATTCGGATCATACAATCATAAGTTATGCAATAAATGCGTTATCAGGTAAGGTTCGAACGATTGGCTTATTATCTAGCCGCCGATCTTAGTAGCTGATGCTAGGGACATGCGAGTTTTGAGTTTAATTGAGTTTTGGACTCTGATATGATTGTAATGATGTAGTTTTCCTATTATCGTGATTAAGGATAGTCAAATAGTGTCTGTACTAATAAAAATATTTGTCTGTTGCAAATGAGTACGTATTCCATCTGATGGTAAGTAGCCACTGCTGCCTATGGACATGTATGGACATGCATATATAAAGAAAGCCAAATAACATTGGAGTTAAGAGTTAAGAGTTCTACTAGAGGGCGACCACAGATGCATTGCTACCCCTGAGGGCTAGATTGAAATGTCTCGGATAAGTCTATCTTTTCACCGCCACACCTATTTTAACCTAATGATAGTATTGTTGGCATTAGGCTGAAACAGGTGTGGCGATGGTATATCTGTATTAGTCTTCATGTGTGTATATCACCCATACACAGACAATCTTACTGTAGGGTTATGATAATAGAAAGCGTTATCTCCATTTTCAAAAAAGTTAGCTTAGAACACAAAATTACAACACAAACGCAATTCCTTTGAAAATAGGAACAAAATTAAATTAAACAAGAAGATAGGATGGTATATCACAAAATCATAAGGGCACAATAACTCGAGATGATATATAAAATGTGACAGACGCAAAAACGCCAACAGGGCGCATACATTACGGACATTATCGTCTTTTGCCCAACAAAAGGTTGAAAAGTCGCGCTCTGCACGTATCGCGTTATCGCCGGTCTGTTCAAACCCTTACGGTAGAGGGAGAATTACGGGACGGTACAATTTATAAGCGGTCAGCGGATAGCGAGAAGCGCTCAAGATTACTCGAAACCAACAACTCAGTCACTTTTTACCCGTCAAACGTTATATTGTGTCCTTAAAACAACTAAAAGTAAAGTAACACGCGCAAATATCTTTCATACGTCTATTATAGACAAGCCATTTTTAGAATGCTTCAAAGTTTTTATCTTTATCACGTTATTTTTCCATGATGTGCCTCTAAGACGTGATATCCGTTTGTGGTAATATAGGCATATATTTTAGCTAATTACATAAAACATATTTTACCGATCCATAATGTCTGTTTGACAAACAACTCTCAACAGCTTGTGCCTTCCACCAAACATTTACTTTCGAGGGAGAATTATCTGGAGTCGTTCAAATGATTTATGTACACAATTATTGGGTTACAGGTACGGTGTTTTGCGATTCGATCCGATAGAACTTGAGACAATGAGGTTTAATTTAATGGTGTTTTGAAGGCTCCTGCCCGTGTGTGCGATTGAACAAGATCTGAAATAAATGGCTTCTGAAATTATCGCCCATAACGAACACCGCTGTGATTGGTGGCGAATCTTTGTAGAGCAACGAACATGCCCGTGGAATGTGACAATTAATTATCTAAGAAGACGGTAGAACCTTTTGCGATTTAACTCAGGAGGCACCACCGCCACATCTATTTCTAACTAATACCAACAGAATAATGCGCTGCTGTGTTCTGGGTTAAAGAGAGTCATACCTATTCGGCGCGTTCCAACTTAGTTCTTATTGGCAGAAATGCATATTATGCTGACATCGGGTAGTTCAATGGTTTACCTGGGAATGGTTACAGATATTCAAGCGCGGCACAGATTACCATCAGGTGGACTGCATACTTGTTTACTACTCCTATAACATAAAAAACTAATAGTTTGCAAGATAGATGAACCTATCTTGGTTTGACTCCAGTGATACCACTACATCTGCTTCTTATAACGGCATCAAACTTTGGTGTGTTTCGGTTTAAAGGGTGTATTAAATAAGATGCGCTTACACGAAGCGCTACACCACAGGCTGAGATGTAGCACCGCACTTATGAATGATCTCAATACTTTAAGACTGTCTCAATTTAAATAATGTACCTACTTATGACACCTACTCAATATTTTAAGTTCAGTTTCTGCCTTTATTTTGAGTGATAGAATTTTTTGTACGTTCAATTAAAAACATAGCCAAGAGAAAAACAGCCAATTCTTAAAAGCATACTTATGGTCTGTCTATCCGTACGTTTGTCAGTATCATACATTACCAAACTCCCTCAGTATTAGGATAAACCTTTCAACTTCATTTATATCTTCTTTAAAAATGAAATCGTATAACTTCGTGACTAAAATGAATTAATCGCATTAAATCTCCGCCACTAGCCATATCTCATGAAATAACCGCAGAGATCAATAAATGCACTTCTCTCTCAAAAACCTCCATCACTGTAATGAGCCCGTAACTCATTCGGTGTCAGTTAAAGTATCCGCATAATGGTATTCATATAATAGCATTCGTATAATAATTAAAGGTAGGATCCCTCGTGGAACCCCGGAGGTACTAATTCCTCACCGGTTTCTGCTCAATAACAGCAGTGTTAAGCGCTGAAGTGACCTGGTTTGGAGGGTATGGAGACATACTGACCATAAGCGTGCCAACTTAGAGCTTAGAGGTAGCTACGCATCTATGATCGGTCCATGGGCCGCCATTGCTATTTACCATCACGTAGTTTGCTATTTCAACAATATTAAAAAAAATGGCCTTCTTGAAATTTCGAGGATCACATTCTTCGCTCTGATTTCTGGAAGTTATATGAGTATTAATAATTAATTATCGTCGATAACAGTCTGTTCTTTTTTTATAATCTTAAGTAGGTAAGCGTTCAGTCCAAAGGATGATTATGCTCACTACCGCCCATGAACATCTTTATTCTGTAATCAATTCCATAGAGGACAATGGTTCTACATGAAACCAATCACACATGCGTTGCTACTCCTGAAAACTTATTCCAAAGAAGACCATGCATTGAGACAGAAATGGGATGATGCTGAAACTATCCGCATCAGTTGCAGTACGGATGCGAGAGGTCCTAAGGGGATCAGAATATTTCACACCTCAGTATCTATCACTGTCCGGATTGCGCTCCCACAAGCATAGCAATTTTGACGTATCATTGATCTATCCAGCCGGGATCATCTCAACACCTAGCTTCTGTCCCTCTTGGGACGTCAACGAAAACTATCACGACCTTCTGTTAAAGAAAACACTGCTTTATTACATACGTGGTTATCCATTGCTGTTTTGGTTTGGGCAAACGGCTTGAGATTCTGAGGAAGTTAGGAATGGAATGCATCAATGACGGTTTTACACGTACATGATAACCTGGGATTCGTGTTTGTTAACCGGTCGATTTAAAAAGTCGTAAGCGACCTACACCTTCAATGTGAAATGTGCTCCAACAGTTTTTCATAGAGTTTTCTTTTCATCAGTGTTAAATTTATATTTAGAAAAGATAGGTTAACATAGTGAGTAGATAGTTTGAGAGACAGGTTCTATCAAGCGGTGACAACTACATATTGTCGTGTATTTTATACGGAAGGTGTTACCACTGTTTAGAATAGTCTATGAAATTGTATTGGAGATCAGCTGAACGAATCTTGGAGCGATGTTTGGCAAATGTTAGCTATTCATCGTATGTTAAGCAACTTGACTTCTAGATTGTCTTTTGATAAATTGGGTATTACATTACATTGTGGATTCTGTTTAAGAAACTATTCGCTTATTTATGTTTAGGTATAATTTATGAATACTATTTCAAATAAACATTTAAATCTAGGCAAAAACTAAACTAATATTAGCGTCAATCATTTCTATAGTTCTATAGTTTGTCAATTTAATTCGTTTTGTGATTTCTTAATTGACGAATAACGAAGAATAAAAAAAACGGATCTACCCAAAAAAACTTAATAAAATGTACCCATCAAAATGTGTACAATAATTAAAAATCAAACGTAGCATTGTCTTTCCCAGTCGTAAATAACTTTCATTAACAAAGCTCCAAACCTAAAATTACGGGCTTGATTAGTGATCCGACCTCAGAATCGAAATCATCGAACCGTCACCTTCGTTTTTGATTTATACATAACTTTAAAAGTAACAATGATAGAAAAGGGACCGAACAGATGATGTTCAAAAAAACGATATTAATGAAAAACTGGCTATAAATATATCGTTATCAGATTGGGCGGGAGCTTAACGTTTTAATATATAACTCGTTCGAGATGCCTTTTTCAAATTAATAATAATACGAAATAAATCAATAAAAGAATGGAAACGTTTCAGAACTGGCCCCGCTTGAATGATTTGTTGTAAGGCGAGCGTTCGGTGCCGTCTGTTCGATATTTTAAGACTGTAGGACATCTTGATACTTGAGGAAAAATATTTGTTTGACATCCTTAAACTTGCGAGAAAATTACTAAATTCAAATAGCATAGCCATTCAAAGAGGAAATGCTTCCAGCATCTTGGGAACCCTGCCCAAAGACAACGATGTTTTTGATTTTTTATAGTAATGTTTTTGTTTTTATATTTTT
>DWRA01002587.1:0-13691 GCA_018250295.1 Spathilepia clonius
ATCAAAACTTCGTATCGTGAGTACCCGTTACATAACAAAATGTATCAATTCCGCGATAATATTAGCCTAAAATCATAAATTTACTGACGAGGATATAAGTACATAACGAGATTAATCCTACAGTAAGATCGAACGCATTAGGCAAAGAAAAATATGTCCATAATCTGAATACAGCACTTAATCTTAAATATTATAGACGGACCGTTCGACGTTTTTATAGCATGAAGAAATGTTTCCGGTCTATGGGCAGGGCACTCTGTGCAAACGTAATTACGTGTAGCGCGGCTAGAACTGAAATTACAAACTGTAATACACCGATAACCGATAAGTTTCAAAGTGCCTCTAATTCCTGCACACTTGTTGCAGAGGTACGAACCCGTAAATTTGACCGTATTACAGGTTTGCACACAGATAGTAATAACCCATATAGATAAGGTTTGCACTAACACCAATTAGGGATGGTGATTCTTCCCGAGAGTAATCGATTTTGAAATTGATTCGAATTAAAGTCTAAGGAATCGATTAATAATATAGATGGTTTTTTTAATAGGTCATCGATTTTATTTTTGATCGAGAAATAAATCGATGAAAATCAGAAAAGGTCACCTGTTTTCGGAGCCGCTTAGAACTTAGAAAAAATATAAGATCAGTATAGAACATTTGGCAAGTTTTTAAGTATACGTACGACAGAAAAATCGAATGTCGATTTTCGGATATCTAAGATCGATTAAATTCTTAGTATTGACTAAAAACATCGATATTTTCGATCCCAAAAAGCGAATTCTTCGATTAATCGAGCTCAGATCGAAATCCCAACACTAATGTAATGACCGCCCCGCTCGGCTATTAGTTCAGACATTAATTTCCGTATTGAAAGTTATTCTTTCTATAAACTTGGGAAGGATGTTGGCTATGAAGGAAGTCGTTTATTGTATTCCATTTTTATTGCGCCTACCTACTTCGTGTTCCCGTGGCAAAGTTTCATATCGACTTTCTTAGATAACATTATTTTTACCTAACTACGACAGATGGAGATCATGCTTTTCGACTATAAATATAGTTATATGCCTTCGGGCGATTTTCTTGTCGCTTGTTTACGCCCACACGCGTGTTCCATCTGCACGCGTGCCACTTACATCCTACCGTTTCAACGACTAAAGGTGCCAAACAATTCGTAGTTCGGCCCCCGGAGACAGCAAAACCATTCTTATATCTGGCTTGTAACAGCAGGATCAAGCGCTGTTGTATTCTGGTTTCAAGAGTGTGGTGACGGAGTCATATTTATCCGAAACATTCAAACCTAGTCCTCAAAAGTAGCGACGCATCTGTCACCAACATCAGGTCGGAATGTTATCTGGAGTTGATTACAGACTTCCTTGTACGATAGAAGCCAGTTACAGTCAAGTACACTGAATACACGTCTGCTACTTCCAACATACAAAAAAAACACACACAAAGGTAACGAAAATACTGAAGTGAGTTAACTCATGTGTGCGCTTGATTGATTATCACTTGCTATAACGGTGAAGAAAAACATCATGTGAAACCTACACCCCTAAGAGTCCTTTGAAAAAAGTTCTCAAATGTGTGTCAAGATTACCAATTGACCAGCGCGGTGGACTATACTCTAACCCCTCTCACTCCGAGACCTGAGCTTAGCAACACTTAAAAGATGCAACATATGCACACGTATGCAGTTTCTTGCGCCGCTTCTTCTCCATAGCGAAACATTTTCCGAAGCGGTGGTAGCTTGTTGACGTCCAAAAAGAGTTCTGTATGAACCAACTTTGATTAAATGATTTTTGATTTTGATTTTGATTTATATACGTTGGAGTAGCAAGCGAGCATGCAGTCCACCTGATGGTAAGTGGCAACTGCCACCCATGGACATTTGCGAAACACCCCAGATAAGACTAGAATCCCAACTGAAGTCGACCACAGATGCGTTGCTACCCCTGAGGACTAAGTTAGAAGGCCTCGTTAAGTTTATCTCTCTTACCACACCCTTCAAACCAAAACACAGCAGCGCTTAACATGACATTGTCTCCAGAGCAACCACAAAGACTTCTGCAATCTTAGATTTTACAAGGGGAATATTGTATTGTTTTTATTGTAAACGAGGTAAACACATTTAAGCAGTACGTGTGAACGGAACGTAAAATTTACATATAACTTATTTGCGCCGGAGGTGCGTCTGCTCGTAAATCTCGCGACAAGGGGATTTCTGTTTGTGAAGTTTCTTTTTTATTTCCACTTTATCTGTAACGCAAAGGACTGAATACTCAGGCGCAACTCGGAAACCGGCTTAACTTCAATAAATCAATTTGTACACTTACCCTTACTTATACACTCGCGCTGAGCGAGTTTGAGAAGTGTGGAGACGGGCCGAATGAAAAATTTTTACTTAGTGAGGATAGTTATGTACCTACTGGATTTAAATCCCATTTGCAGTAGGCAAGATATTTTCTTTGAATTCCATTTTATGGTATAGATTTTTTTTTCATAATGATGGAGTAGCAAACGACCATGCAGTCCGCCTGATGGTAAGTGGCAACTACCGCCCATGGACATTTGTGATCTACCCCAGATAAGATTAGAATCCCAACTAAAGTTGACCACAGATGCGTTGCTACATCACATCACACATCACATCAACAAGTAACTACACGTAAAGAAAGCGGACGGAGCCAGATTGGCTCGTGCTGCGCGTTTGTTTTGGAAATTGCTAACTACATTCGGCAACTGACGAATAGGAAGGCGCACATTGGTAACAAGATACTACAGGTTTGAAATATGATTAAATCCCAAAATCCGCATCCGCATCGCATCGAAACCGCATCCGTGGATGTGAACTTCTAATAATCCGCATCCGCATCCGCAGATGTCGAAATTTTTGCATCCGTAACAACTCTAATATAAACCTTATTTAAAGGTCATCATAAACCATTTTTTCTATTTAAATTTCCTCATGCAATGATTTTTATATATCTATGATTTATGATTTTTCATATATCAAAAGTGTCGGAATCTTATCATAGTGTCGATATAATAACAAAACTGCTCATAAAAATGTAGAATTTCTGCATTTTAATCTGTCTGTGAAAAGATTTAATTATTTTTTAATTTTAATTTAAGATTTACGATAAAATAAATTTTGTAAGTAAAACAATATTTGTTAGGTGTAGGTAATAAATACATTCAATATTATAAGTCTTGAATCATAATAATAGCAGTTATAGTTGCTGAAGTATAAACAGAAATTAAGGAAATCCTATATTTAATTTAAAAAAAATACATGTTATGAAATGCAAAGAGAGGTTGGGTTAATTGATTATTGTGATCTGTAAATTAACTAAACTCAGTAATTTTTAGTGATTGTCGTTTATATAAAAATAGGGGAGTCGATAATGGTAATTCTAAAATATATCCATCCTAAAACAGACAGTTTATAAAGAGTGAAATCATGTATGCAGGGACTCACGCAGGCCGCGGTGTCTGCGTAATCTGAGGAATAAACAAGATTTAGTGAACTCGTTCGCAACTTGGCGCACTTGTTTAAAACGATAGGTATTTATTACCGGCGCTGTTGATAATGGATGCGCAACTTAATTGCTGCGCGAGGTAAATGTAGCAGTTAACCGCCCTCGAAGACGGCAATTAAAAACTTGCACCACTTTGTCGAGCCCCGCGTTCGTCGTTCGGCTCCGATAGTTAGAGGCTGCGATCTTACAACTTTCATTAAGCGCTGAAAGTCTTTAAACAGCTTCGATAATCACTTTACTCTATACATCAGAGTTCCTAGTTTTAAAAATGTTATTACTCGTAGAAATTTCGCAGTTACAGCTTCATTCATGAAGATGGTAGAAAGTTTCGTGATCCAACATGCTAACAACTAACAACAACAGTGTTTAGGGTCGCTATATTCTGGCTTGAAGGGTGTGGTAAGGGAAACATACTTATTCGATGCATTCAAACTTAGTCACCACTATTAGGTACGTACCTACGGTCGACTTCAGGTAGGAGTAATCTTATTTGCTACATTGAACACTCCATCAGCTGGACTGCTTGCTCTTTTGTTCTTGTATAAAGAAAACAAAAAAATTAACAGTATTATGCATTGAAAAATCAAGATAATAAATGACTGGCATCCCATTTAGTACTAGATGAAATAGTTCTTAGAAGAAATTTTATTGTAATACCGATAGAAAATGGAAACAACAGAAATAAGTAATAGGGTCACTTAACAATAAGTGAATTATACGCCAGATATCATCCGCATTTTAATAATTTTTAACGTGGGAGTAAAACCCATGAAATATCCAGTAGGTATGTACTTGCGCTTTTCACTGCCACACCACGTGCATCTTTAGTCTATTTGAGAGCAATTTAAATATGAATGCAGACAGAATCCCCAGCGCAGGCTCGGCGGCTTGTGCGCGGCGGCCGCGGCCCGCCCTTTATCCAATTCCGTTTTGCATAAACTGTTTACAGCGAGCCGGCGATAGTGCGTCTTTTGACGCGACCCTCTCCTTACCTCACACGAACAATTTCAAATTCAATATCCACACGCGATATTCTTTATTGCTTCGCAATAGCCATGTCCGGCAATTTCGTTAAAGTATATATGTTTATGTATTTATCAACGTAATTATAATAATATACCATTCAATTGGAAATGACCTACTTTTACATAAATTAAAGTTAAAATTTAGCATTCTTGTTAGCATCTTGTTTTTACAAAGTTTTAACGTTTCTATTTCTCCTACACTCGAATGATAGGGAATGGAACTTGGCACTCCTAACATACTACACCGATGTGACAATTGCGGTGCGAGCCTCGTCAAAAAATTGGGTAATCTGAATGATAAAGAGCAGTCCGTTGCTTAACAATAATATGTAAAGAGCTACGACGAGACACGACGCAATAAAACAAAGTAATCAGCAAATATACCACCCTCATGAGCGTCGAAAGTTCAAAAAGCAAATAATCAGATTATCTAAACAAATGTAGAGAAATGAGTTATCTTTGTTGCTCCCGTCCCGCGCCCGCTCCCGCCCTCGCCCCCGCTCCCGCTCCCGCCGCCGCCCGCGTCTCGCGTCTCGCGGCGAGTGATATAAAGTTAAGCAATAAGTATTACAAAGCTGAGTGTTTGCTCGCACAATATGCGAGGAGTTGGCGCACATTACGCGAACAATCCTCGGGTAAACAAATTAGTTGCGGCGAACTTGCTCCGCGCCGTTTACACAAGCGCGGATCCCGGCTACATTCACATTTAATAATAAATTCACCAAGAGAACATATTCTCTGTATAAAACTTTGTACAAGTACGTATTCCCGCTAATTCGCTTAGGGCGTTGGCAAAATTTTAATGTAACTCAGCGCCATCTAGCGAGAGCTGCCGAATTAGCATCGCTGAACAGCTTAAATACGAAATGAACATCGGGCTAATGAAGTTACAGTCCAAACTTAAGAGCCACTTAATCCCGGAAAAATCCTTAGCTTAAGAGATTGCTTTTACGGGATCTCGTCAAAGGCCAACAATAATGGAATTTATGCGATAATAAAAAGTCAATAGGTTTTAATTAAAGATACCTGAGCAGTAAAAGGTAAAGGGGACTGTTCTGCCATTTCTGTAAAATGTTTCATAACGTTAAGTAAAAACGATATACGTACGAAAAATGCTTCGGATACGGAATTATTCCGATTACCCGATAGTGTCAGATAGTTTCATTTACGGTGTATGCAGTTTTTAAGAAATTTTAAACGATTTAATTTGTAAAGAACCGTGCACACTTACCCGATCTGTGCCTTATTTGAATTTGCACTATCCGAAACCATCCGAAATTTTTATATGGTATTCGGTTAAGTTTTTAGATAGATTTTTATTACGGATATCCGATAGTTTCCGTTACGATTACGAAGCTCTATAACATCCCTGGTAAAAATAATATGATACTGTAAGGGATTGCAGGTGTTTTTAACCGACTTCCTTCTTTGAAGGAAGAGGTTATCTATTCGTCGCGTATATATATTTATTTTTTATGTATTTCCGGCAATTATTTCGCAATGCCAAGACCGATCGAAATGATTCAATTTTCATTGTAAGCGGCCAGTTTTACAGGGGGTCCATTTCGTGGAAATTCGTAGATTTTAAGCCGAAAAATTCGAAAAATTCGAATTCTTATAATCGTATATGTAATCGTATATGTAACATACGTATATGTAATGAAATTGTTAAACAGAGATGTATGGTGAAAAATTTGACCTTCAACTCCGATGAGTTGAAGGTCAAATTTTTCCTCTTCATCATCAGAGTCGATACTCTGATGATGAAGAGGTGCATCCATCCTAAACCACAAAGGTTAGCCATTTGACGCTTACGTGTATGTATTAAAGTTACAAATCGGGGACAAATGGTAAAAAAATTGACCTTCAACTCCTGAACCCTGATGATGCAGTGGTGCCTCAACACTGAACCATGTAGGTTAGGCATTTGGTGCTTATGAATATGTAATAATGTTGTTAAGCAGCGATATATGATAGAAAATTTGACCTTCGACTCTTGAACCCTGATTATTGCAGAGGTGCCTCCATTCTAAGCCATTTTGTCATTTGGTGCTTACGAAGATATATTATGAAAAAAATTGAACTTCAACTCTTGACCTCTGACGATGCAGATGTGCCTCCAGGGTTCTCAGGGATGTCACTCAAGGGTTCAATCGACTCTTTAAGGATAACATCACATCTGAGTTAGACTGTAGTTAAGACATGGATTTGGAGTTGACTATTACATTACGTCAATTAAACAATATATTTTTAACAAAAAAATCCGTTCGATGTCGTTCAAAAGTAAAAAATAATTTAAATAAATTTTGGTCTGGTAATTACTTCTGAAGGTAGCGTTCTACTTGTATTCCATTGGATCATAGCCGAAAATCGTGTACAATTTGAGCGCCGACTTCAAACGAGCGAAACATATATATACTTATACCGTAGATATATATGTATGCGACGAATATATAATAATATAATGTAATGGCTTTCGTTTGGGAAATCGGTTAAAAAGTAGATTCTTGCATCAGTTTGACAGCAACGGGCTGGTAACGTTAACATAGGAATCGATCTATTCGGGTCTCTCACAAGATCCGCGTCCTCCGTCAGGGGACTTGCCCCGTGGATGGACGGTCGAAACGCTTCGGAGGAGAGCCAAACAGCACGCTCTGAGGTGCTGGCGGGATCGACTCACGGAACCACGGAGCTCGCGCCAGCGAGTCGTGGACGCTATCGCACCGAACCTTTGGGCTTGGTACAGGAGTGAGGGTCGGGTGACATTCCACCTGACGCAGATACTCACCGGACATGACCGTAGCTGTTAGAGATTTAATGCTTTCATATGTACATTACTGTTTCTTATCAGAGAGATATGATGAAAATTTTGACGTTGAACTGCAGTATCCTAACATAAATTGGACACGATTTACGTGGTAATCCAGCTCAATATAATTTGAGCGCCGACTTCAGAACTAAGTAATAAACTAATATTTCTTTAAGCTATTTTTTACTTTTCTGTGACATGGAAGTCGGTTTTATTTTTTTGTTAATAATAATTTTATAATGACTAATTGCGACCTCCGGGCAAAAACTATTTAATATTTAATACCAATATCATTAGCAGGTTGTGGAAGCTTTAAGTGGTCCGTCTCCGGTCGCATCACCGTCGCGCCTATTTCTGCCAAATATTAACAATGTCAAGTGCTGCCGTATTCTGTTTTGAAGGGTGTGATAAGGGAGGCTTACTTAACTGAAATGTGCCAACTAAGTCCTCAGAAGTAACAACGCATCTGTGATCGTCCACAGGTAGGACTCTATTCTTATCTGGGCTGATCACTGATGTCCATGGGCGACGGTGACCACTTACCATCAGGTGCTCATTAACTACACCAATACAAGTGAAAATAGTAATTACATTCATATTATATTGTAAATTTTACTTACAAAGGGAAGGGTTAATAGATAAGAATTATATCTCCAGTACCAGTAACGTAGCACTATAGCGCTAGTTATAAGTAGACATTACAATGTTTATTAGCATTGTACTTATTATTTGAATTTCCTTGTTAACTACCTGGTCATTATTCGAAATCAGAATCTGTATGTCGATTTGGTATAGTAACCACCCCGCAAATCAAGACTATATTTATGAGTTTGTATACTAGATCACTTACTAAACAATGCACAATATTATCAACAACACTTACTCCCATTAACAGACGCAACGCTTACAGGTAAGTCTACTCCATGCAGTCATAAACATTAACATGCACTAATGGAGGCGGAGTGGACGGCTGTAAGCCGCCATTACGCTGAGACTGCAAACCCAATATGGTTAATCTTATATAGTTGAGTACAATTTCAATATTTACCTTAAATTAATGGAATTAGTAATATTATTGTTTATAATAACTTTATATATTTCTGCTATTTGTAAAATGTTATTTAAATAAAATTCAACCGCTACATACAAATACATATTATGTTTCTCCAGTACATTAGTTTGCGCATTTAATCGTAAGGATATTATTTATAAATATATGGATTTATCAGATTGACATATTCAAGTTTAAACTTTCCATAATCTCTAAGAATTGGAGTCTTGGCTGAGGTTGTCTCGTGTAAATGTCGTATAATTTGTTGTAATATTTTATGTCACAAAAGTGTACTGTGGACCTATATTGTAGAAATTACTTTAGATGCACCATAAACGGCGGATAAAAACACCAACATTTTCTTATTTAACATCGGATTGACTATTGCGTCGTAGATAATATCGCTTATGATCATGCATACCACGGGACATACAAGAGTAAAAGCACTTGTGAACAAAAACTTGTATAAAACCTCACATAGTTCTATCCACCTTACCTTAGATATGCTAGCCTTCCGCTTTACCTTATCTTCTTGTAGAGACTCAGGCTAAGAACTCTCTGAGCAATTATATTAGGGTGCCTCCGCGCGCAAACTCACACAGCTTTCAAACAACAGCTGATTTGTTTGAAAACAAACGAGACCGCTATTTTAAGCGGCCGCCCATAGAACTCCCTTGTAGAACTCTGTGTTGTACGTTAGCCGCCGCAGTTACGGATTATCCACAACCTAACAATCAATTTCTGATCTTACCTTCGAAGAATCTATTGTATACAGAAAGAGTCTAAGTAATATTATCTGTGATGCAATAAACATAAAGGAACCAAAGTTGTTCTTTTTTGGGACCGTTACGTCAACTTTCTTTCTATCCGCCATATTACGATACTGGCAAAAACTAATATTCGCAGCGAAGGAACTTATATGTTGTTGTTCTTTCTTATTAAATGGGAAACGTTAGAGTGTGTAGTAACTTCTACATCTTATATACGAATATCCCGAGTTCATAACACAATAATAAGCTTATTTGTTGTATAAGCAAACACATTCAGTACATAATTACATTCTATTTAATATTAAGAATCATGTCTGTAAATATACTCATGCTTAACCATTGTTTAGAAATAGGTTTAGTGATTAAGTCTCGTTTAAATCGTAAGCTTTAATAATATTTTATATCCAAAAATAATATTGAACTAACAGTAATTCTTAGACATTTATCAACTTATGAAGCGATTTATTAATAATGTTTTATATATAGACCATCAGTGTAAAACTTCCTGTGTAAAAAGAAAATTTATATTCTGTGAATATTATTATTATTATATGCGAGGAGTAAAAGTAGAAGCCCATAGACTGTCTACTTGTAAAAAAAACGTGTAGCAGTGGTCTCATTTCTGCCACTTATCTAATAACATTTTGTGTGTATATAACAGAAACTGAAAATCAGCATAAAGTTTACCTAATCTTCAGCGGTCACTCCAATCGTAGATATCTCTAAGTGCCATCTGGAATACATCATAGCCCAGGAATAATATTATATAATATAGTTGAATAGAAGTGATAGAATTGTGGTTAAATCACGGTCTCTCAATCGAGGGGTTCAAAACCAAGGCACGCACTCAGCCTTTTAAAAATTAAGAGTGTATTAGAAAAAAATATCAGTTTACTTAACAGTGAAAAAAACTACGTAAGGAACCCTAAACACCTGAAAGTTCTAGGAAAAGAAATACAGGTTCTCAAAGGTGAAGGAAGTCTACTAATTTGCACTTGGCTATAGACTATAGCTATAGCCTAATCCGTCTCATTCTAATAAGATATCTGCGCCCAGTGATAGAACAGTGATGGATTGACGACGATAACTTAGTTGCATTACTTTCAATATCTAAAATTAGGTGTGGAGGTCCAAATCTGAGGCACGCTGTTTTGAAGTTGTAGATACATTACACAAAATATAGCTATCCCTGACGTTAAAGATTTTCCGTCGTGCGAAAACCTAATATAAAAAATAAAGGTAATTGACGTCAACCAATCCATATCTACCAGTCCAGGTAGTGGATCCAGAGGTGAGCAGAAAGTGGATTAGTTTTTCATTCTGAATGGAAATCTATATTCAAAAAGGGATAAGTATTCGGTTGATGATGTAATATTTGGTAACAAAATTACAGTGACATGTAATTAACATGAACATGTGTAACGTCTATGAACAAAATTTCTCCGAGGTACCCGTGAGCTACGAGAGCTGGAACTTACGTCGCTTCTTTGGCTTTATCACTACATTTTTTTTAAGCTCCCTTCGCCTGCAATAAATT
Organism: Spathilepia clonius; assembly: GCA_018250295.1. Lineage (NCBI taxonomy): Eukaryota > Metazoa > Arthropoda > Insecta > Lepidoptera > Hesperiidae > Spathilepia > Spathilepia clonius. The sequence continues at coordinate 10,735 of DWRA01002587.1, forward strand.
TAAACCATACGGACGTTATAGGCTAAAAGACTGTTTAATGTTATACTAAAGTAAAGCCTCAATATTTTAAACTTCAAGAAAGAAATTACCAAAGCCGTAAAAAGCTTCTTAATGAATAGATGGCCATTAAAAAAGATTTAGGAGGTATCATCATCATAATCGTGGTTGTCGACTCATATATCTATGCACTCTCGAACTCCTGAATGAAAATGTCTCCTAGGATGAGAGGACTTTTGATAACCTTTAAGAAACTTCCACATACCTACGAAGAGTAATAGAGTTCTAGAGAGAAAAACGTCAAAAAAAGTGACTGTTATTATTTAGTAAAGGCCGTACTCTACTAAGAGGGTCCGACCTAATCCCTATAATACTACCACCACCATGGGACCACGATTCTTGGTAATGGAGCATAGGACGATAGGAGAAAGAATGTTTCTGATAAAGTGTATTATCAAGTCTTATCTCCCAAATACGTGTATAAAGCTTCTTTGAGTCCAATATATTTTTTAAAAACATGAGAATCACGAGGATTATCCCGTTTGCAATATACGTTAAAATATCAGCGGGCGTTCGCGGCACAGTTCATAAGGATCAACTAATGGAGGCCCCGCAATAGAAGTATTATAAAAATAATGTATTAGTGGGATTTAGCTAAGCCAAAGACAGATCGGTCGGGACGCGTGTCGCCGCTGCCGGGAGACGGTTTATGTTTAACTAAATACCGTTCACAAACAGAGCAGGCCTTTTTCAAAAAACTGTAAATAAAACTTTATGAGAAGAGATATTTAATGATTAGATATATAATTCGAATAATATTATTTATAACTACCCGATATTGAGAATGAAAATGGATCGAGAAAGAATAATACTTCTTTTCAAACATTATATATATAAACGCGAAAAGGTGGCGTAGAAGTCCAAAAAAACAGGAAACGTTCGTTTTAAATTAAGTGCACGGAGTATTTAAGCAAAGAAAAAAAAATTCATAACCCGTTGTAGTGCGAGGTTCAAATTTACTAAATAAATGAAGACGAGTCGATCGATATTATTGAGCAAATAAAAAATAAGATGAATAAACATTAATTAATGAATAATATTATTATTTATTTTTTATTTATTTATGGACACAAAAAATATAATTACAAACATAAAATATACAAAAATTCAAGTCTCCAAACGTAACTCTTCTATAGAAACAAGTATCGAGATGTTTAATAAACCAAGAAAACGCTGCACGTCTGAAAGGCCATAAGGCGTCATAAGCCTAGAGACTTTACGCGACTATGGTGTGATATAAACATTATATTTTGTATGTCACTAGTCTGCGTACTAACGAGCTCAAAATGATGTAACCCAACACTGGGTGTAACACGGCCGACGGATTTAATCGGTGGCAGGGAGGTAGAGGACCACAGTAGTTATTAATCTAACCCCTATGTATATTAGCCGATTGTCTGTTGTTCCAAAGTTATTTGCGGTTTATAATTTTTTAAAAAACCTAGATTTTATTCTAGAGTACAAAAATCCCCTAAACAAAGTGGAAAAATAGTAGGTCATAAACTGGACTTATTAAGAGTGAAAATATTAAATAATATTTGTTTTTTTTTCTGGGGAGAAAATGTCAACACCGACTTTGAAACGATTTAAAAATAAACTCAATACATTGTTAAAGACAGGCACTATAATGATTAAGCCTTTTTTACAAGCTTACACCACGCTAGGTCGAATAAGGAGCCCCGCGGCCGCCGACGAGTCGGGTGTTTCCGCGGCGCAGCCGGATCCCTCCTCCTAGTCGGAGGAGGTGGCCGTGACGATGGCCGAGCTCGACGGTGCCGTCGCGCGCATGTCGAAGCGCAACACTGCGCCGGGGCCGGACGGAATCCCAGGGCAGGCTTGGGTCTTAGCGCTGACCGTGTTGGGGGGGAGGCTACAGAGGCTCTTCACCGCCTGCCTCCGCTACGGAAGATTTCCTTCCGTGTGGCGGCAGGCGAGGTTGGTGCTATTGCACAAGAGCGGGAAGCCTGTAGACTCCCCGTCAGCGTACAGACCCATCTGCCTACTGGATGAGGCGGGCAAGCTGTTCGAGCGGGTTATCTCCGCTCGAATCAGCCGGCACATGATGTGCCCCGGCCCGGACCTCTCCGGGAATCAGTTCGGCTTCCGGCAGCAGCGCTCGACAGTAGACGCGATCCTCCGAGTCCGAGCGCTCTCAGAGCAGGCCGTCGCCCAGGGTAGGGTGATGTTGGCGATAAGTCTGGATATCGTCAACGCCTTCAACTCCCTACCCTGGAAAGCGATCAGGGATGGACTAGCTGCCCTACAGGTTCCTTGCTACCTGAGGAATGTCCTCGGTGCATACCTGTCGGGCAGGGAGATCCATTTCCCGGGCCGCTATGGGAGCGTTCGCGGGAGGAGCGTCTCGCGCGGGGTGCCGCAAGGTTCGGTGCTGGGCCCACTCCTGTGGAATATCGCCTACGACGCGGTGCTGAGAACGGTGCTCCCGGAGGGAGTGAGCATCGTCTGCTACGCCGACGACACCCTCGTCCTCACGGAGGGGGTGTCTTTTGAGAGGGTCGTTCGGCTAGCAGAACTCGGGGTGGCACGCGTCGTAGCGGCGATCCGCAGCTTGGGCCTCGAGATAGCGTCCCAGAAGACGGAGGCGATGTGGTTCCACGGCCGCCTTAGGCGGGGAGTCGAGCCAGCTGAGACCTCAGTGCGTGTCGGCAACGCGGACGTCCGGATAGGCAGGTACATAAAGTACCTCGGCCTAACACTGGACGGCCGCTGGCGCTTCGACGAGCACTTCGACCGTCTCGTCCCCCGGATTCAGGGGGTGGCAGGTGCTCTGCACCGGCTGCTGCCGAATCTCGGGGGACCGAAGGAGGAAGTCCGCCGCCTGTACGCGGGCGTGGTGCGATCCATTGCGGTCTACGGGGCTCCGGTATGGTCGGACAGAT
>DWRA01002588.1:0-13689 GCA_018250295.1 Spathilepia clonius
TGGGGTGGATCACAAATGTCCATGGGCGGCAGTTGCCACTTACCATCAGGTGGACTGCATGCTCAATTGCTACTCCAGCATATAAGAAAAAAAAAACAAAAAAAACATTGTAGGCTAACGTCTGTTAATTATCTTAAGTGTATTTAATTTTTACTTTACAAAGATCGAAATTGAACTGTTTATGTAGGCAGAAATTTTCAAATTGATAAGCAAAATATTGGATATATCAATGATTAATAATATAAGTCATTTGTCCGTGTGCCGTGGGCCATCTATTTGGCTGATAATACTGTGTGCCATTAGCGTCGGACAATATTGTATCAAAAGTTTTATTAAAAAAAAAAGACGTCATAGTTTCTTCGCCACTTCCCCAAGACGTAACACCTGGAAAAGTGGTGAGGAATTTCAAAAAAGTATTCTGTAAAAGATCTACTTCGGATAAAATATTTTGGTGATTACGATTATATCTCTTAAAATTGGCAAATCTAATAATAAATAATCTAATTTGCTCTCCTTATTAATAATCAATATGTTTTGCCTACCAAAGATCTAAACTTAACAATTCCCGCTTACGGCAATTTGTCAGATTTCAATCCTTAATAGGAAAAATTGGATAGATTCGATAGTTTTATTCTTAAAGGCGTTAGTATATAATTTTAATCGTATAATTTACTCCAACGCCGATGTTACCCCCAAGTAACCTTATCCTGTATCACGTGTTTTTTGTTTGTTTTTGTGAGTTTTTTTTATTAGATAGACATCTTTTTCATACTAATAATTTTTTTGTGTTGTCAGCCTGAATTTTTTTTATTATAATGCTGAAATGAATAGAACATACTATTCAATTATAACGCGAAATATTAGACTTATAATTATAAAAATTACATAATATTTTTTATGTGAATGGTTTTTTTTAAAGTTGATTCGTTTATTTTAGTTTTATTTGTATTCCTTACAATTTTACTTTAAACTCTATTATATTATATTAAAATACAACACAAATTATATTGTTTGTCTAATTGAAAACTTATGTGTAAGTCTATCGCTTTTCATGAAGATATGCATTGTGTGTGATGATACGTCTTAGGTACATGGGTTGTGGTTACTACTAGGATCCTTGATTTAACTTAACTAATTACGCTTTGAACATACTGTACCTTCTAATTATTAACCGTGTCACTCATCGGTGCCGAATGAAAATATTTTGTTGTAATATTATTAAAAAATATTGTTATTTTAAATACAACGGTTTTCTGTACAGCCCGGGTGTTGTTAATGTTACGTAACTTATAAATACTAAGTATTTGTTCTAAGACGAAATTGTACATAAATAGCATGATAATTTAAAGGTGGTAGGAGCTTTTGGGGTTCGACTCCGATAGCCTCTACACCTATTTCTGCCTAATAACAAGTGTCAAGCGCTGCAGTGTTCTGGTTTGAAGGGTGTGGTAAGGGCGGCATACTTATCCGAGGCATTCCAACTTAGTCCTCAAGTTTAGCAATGCATCTGTGGTCGACCTCAGGTAGGAATCTAATCTTATCTGGGGTTGATTATAGATGTTCATGAGCAGCAATTGCCACTTACCATCAAGTGGACTGCATATTCGTTTGTTACCTCTATCAAAAAAAAAATACAGTTGAGAACCTCTTTCTTTTTTGAAGTTAGTTAAAATTTGAATATTCCGTCAAAGTGAAAGGTACTGGTCAAATTTTATTCATTCGTTCATTCGTAACATTGAGTATTTAATGGAAAAAAAAAATATTGAGAATCTGCTCCTTCTTTGAAGTCTGTTAGAAATTTGAATAATTAGTAATAAGTCGGATTATTTTAATGAAAATTCACTTTGCAGGCACTTAAAATGAAGAAGCACGAAGAACTGGAGACGCCCACGTTCACGACGTCGATCCCCGTCGACGTGAACGATCTCAACAGCTCGGAATAGACGACACGAGCGAACCGAGCCTTGGTACTGTAGGCATTCGCTGATTAACGAATGGGCTTCGTTTATATGTACGTGGACGGATGTTTAACGTGTTGTGTCAGACGAAAATATGTTTATCTTATCCGTGTTTGTTTATCTGTGGTCTGTGGACCCCTAAGGGGGGAGTGACGTGTACGGGGGGAGGGGGTATACAGGGTAAAACAGATTACATTTGGAATTAATATGAAATTACAATAAATTAATGACATCAACTCAAGTGTTACTAATTTGGTTGGAAAAAAACATCCTTTACATTACTACAGCATTTAGAATTTTTTGGGGTTTTTATACAATACAAAAATTAAGTGTCTGAAATTTTCTGTAGTGTTTTTTTTCATTTAGGGGTCATTGAAATTGTGCTAATTTTCTAGGGGTTCGGACTAAAAAGGTTAAGAAACACTGTTCTATACAATATTTTGAGAGGCACGACCCGTGTCTGCGCTCGTGTTTCCGTTATAAATATTCAATACACATTGGATAGTTTTTTTGTCTGACACGACACGCGCCTGATACGCCGTCTGTACGTGTAAATGAAACCTCACTCGGGAAATGCCCCTTCACAATAAACCCGCCTATGTTTCTCTACTTGTGTACCAAGGATACTATTTTTTAGACGTTAACTCCGTATTTCCCTTCAAGTGTATTTTTTACAATTTTGTATAAATTGTGTTTTGTTTCCACTTCGTGACTTATTAGCGTTAGTACACCAGTACAGTTGAAATCTATGAGATTGATGGTTCGGTGCAATCGAAAATATTCTTTGCGTAAAACGTGCAACTTTTTTTTATTGTCCGTGGTTCTTAATATGCTAATGGCAACACTTTGTTTTCTTAATTTGAAGTTGACAGGACCACTTGAGGTTTACTTTTTTTATGAGAGTTGAATGTGGCCATTATTTGTTATGTGTGAGGACTTATTTATCAGAATGACAGATAATTGTTTTTAATAGGGCAGAGGTGCTGGAAAAACAAATCTCGGGAATAGATGATACAAATAAAAACGAAATTACCCTTTAGAGGGTACGTCTACTGTAATTAGGATAAGTTTAATGTTCAAACACAACGAATAGGCGAACAGACATATTTTTTTGTATTATATTCAACAGCATAGATGTAAGATCGGTTTACAGTATTTGTTTTCTCTTTATTTGGACTCCATTTTAGTTTAGTTTTTAGGTTAGAAATTTCGTAGCCATTTTGATTTGAATACCTCTGCCTAATGGTTTGGAAATGACATTGTATTTAATTTTTGCAATTATTTTAAAACAGTTCAATGAGCGCTCTTGCCTACCTGGAAGTTACCTTTTTTGAAGGTAGTAGTTTGTATGTGTACTTATTTAAGTGATTTGGATTAATCCGATTACTTTAAAAATACATCCAAGACCACCTATTGACTTTGTGAAATTGCCCGGGTATTTATCCATCGACAACAAACATTCAAATTTCTAAACAAATTCTGAAGGAATCAAAACAGATTTAATATTGTGTACTTAACATAGTGCCACCGTTTTTTATTATTTATAGTTGGGGCAACTGATATTCAGTTGTGAATTATCAATTCTTTTTATAGGTTTCAGTAACTTTGTGACAGTGATTTCATTGCAATTGTGGCTCGATGGTAATGATACATAGACAATAGGACTAGGCGAGAACGGAGACATGTCAATTGGACAATGTATAAAAATAATAATAATACTAGATTTTAATGTAAATGTTAAGGAATAAACCTGGATAAATATTATTATTTTTTATTTGCGTTTTATTTTTATTTCCAATCCTTTTTTTTGCTTGTTTTTGAAAGTCACGTATTTAAATCTTATAAGTTTGCATATATTAAATTCGTAGAATTTTTTGCAACGTGTTTTTATAAATCTTTGTGCCTTGCTTAATATAAGCTTGTATTTTAATATATTCTGTGGTGCTTACTAATATGTAAGATTTGATCTTTATAAAATTGCTCAAGACTTGCTCAATTTTGAGCTGCAACATTGTGGTGATAGTCACGAATGGCAGCCAAATAACCTGCCAATCAAATCAATATTCCTACTGGATGCCAAAATATAGAAACTTTAGAACAACAAAGGTGGTAGAACCCTTTGTAGTTCGACTCCGGCGGCACCACCGCCACACTTATCTCTGCCTAATAATGGCAGTGTTAAGCGCTGTTGTCTTCTGGTTTGAAGGGAGATAAACTTAACGAGACATTCCAACTTGGTCCTCAGGGGTAGCAACACATCTGGTCGACTTCAGTTGGGATTTTGGTCTTATCTGGGGTGGATCACAAATGTCCATAGGCAGCAGTTGCCACTTACCATCAAGTGGACTGGATGCTCGTTTGCTACTCCATCTCATAAAAAAAAATTACATGAGTGCAACAAATCTACAAACCTGACATTCAACAAAAATTTACAATGCAAATTCAGCTAGATCTCACTGAGCCTCATTGTCCAGCAGTGGGATAGTAATAGGTGAATCTTAAACAATCTCAGGTTATATTAAGGGGTAGGAAATGGAGAAAATATATCATGACATATTACTAAATCACAGATGTAAAAAAATTGCTCAAAGTTCTCCTCACATAGTGAATATCCCCTAAGTACTCAAAATGAAAAAAGGTGCTTAAGTTTATCTCCCTTACCACACCCTTCAAACCGGAACACAGCAGCGCTTAACACTGTTGTTATTAGGCAGAAGTAAATGTGTTCTTTAAACGTGTAATTTCGTTGTGAACATTGTTGTCTCGACGATTGCTATGAATATGCATAGAGAACATTGATCGATCGACTGCATAGGTTAGCTCGGAACTCACAACTAACCAAATGCTTGCTAATTAAGCATATATTAGTAGTTAACATATATGTACCAAATCCAATGAATATACCAAATCAGCACCAATGTGGACCAAAAATTAGTCAGTCAGATATCTTTTACCTTTCCTGAAAATTTTGTTAAAATTAGTGTAACAAACGTTTAAAAGATTCATCTGTACAAATATTTTTTAAATAAACATATTAGATTGATATTAAAAAAGAAAAGATAGTCATTGGAAAACGGCACATATACTCATATCTATATTTTGAAATGAGAGTGATACTCAAATTTCTGTTGATAAAAAAAAAATTACAGTTAGCGTCTACCATAACTTTGATATTAATCTCAATTCCATCTTTCACCTATTTTAATAAAGTAAAGAGCTATTCGCTTATCTAGGTCATAAACTTTGTGTATGCTAAAATTCATCCAAATCCAATCGATAGTTTTTGCATGAAACAGTAACAAACATCCATCCATCTTCACAAACTTTCGCATATTAGTAAGATTTATGGACTCTGAAGTTATACAGCGCGCCTATGTTCTGCACATATAAATACACACATCAGGTATACCTACGTATAATATTATACATACAATAGTAACTAAGATATATTTTAGTAGGCCCTATATGATCGGTCATTTAAGTAAATTGAGTAGAATGAGACAATAGACTGGTAGGTTACTTAGCATCAAATGGACTGCATGCTAGTTAAAATACTTCCATTTTATAAAATAGCGTTATAACGAAGAAATATTTACAATATGCACATGACTGTTATGTTTTTGATCCCTTTCTCAGGTGTTAAACTTTTAATTACTTTGCTAACTCTTAAAGAATTAACGTTTCCTGTTAGGTGCACTGGAAAAATGTTTTTTTAATTTTTTTTATTTCATACACCTGACGGTAAGTGGCCATGCCGCCCGTGGACGTCTGTAATAAAACTCAGAGAACACAGATTATAAAATGTGACCACATCAAATTAAACAAAATTATGTATCTTTGTTAAGTATGTAGAAGTCTAAATTAATATTATTTAATTATACAGTGACAGATATAACAGCCAAGTAACATGTCAAGACCAAGCTTTTGTATGTTTGTTCGTCAGAAGTTATATTAGATTTCGGCGAAATGCTACAACATACCTACAAGGCACATTCCTTCTGAACAGTACCTCAAATATTCGGAGTAAATGCTTAAATAATTAAGGTTTCTCATGAACTTACGTACTAAAGGAATTTCTAATACATTCTTAATGTTCTTAATGTACATTATAATAAACGGTAAAGGCACTTTGCTTGTTTGCTATGCCTGTAGAAATGCGTGACTTGGAGCTGAATACAGGTTTTTTTACTCATTCTTTTACGTCATTTCATTAATATGTTTATATTAAAGGCGGTTTCGTTCCAGGGATACTTATATGACGAGACCGTCATATAAGTATGACATGAGTTATATACCCTATCTTTAAAATTTCACATATTTAGTGGCAATAATTTGCAACGCAGATGAATAAGACGAATTTCTCTGGGTACCGTTTTATAACAATATTTTGAGTGGATAACACTCATTCACGTCACAAGTTCCTGCCATTTAGTTACAGAACCCTAAAACAAATTTATCTTACCTATCGTTTACTTGTGCCGTAAGTTCAGTAATTTTTTTATTCGATAAATAATCATCCCGAAACTTACTCTATTTATCTTGCTTGTGGAATTGACACAATATATGAAAGAAGTCAATCAATCACGAAGTCAGAGTCAAAGTTTCTTAATAAATGTGTGTGATGATAAAAAGATTTTTTGTCACCGTTTATTACCCATATCGGTTTCACCCAAATTTCATGACCACAGGATATAAATATATTTAAACACTTTTTACAATTTTTACTTAGTAGGTATTTCGTTATAAAATATCGATATATCGACAACGAATAATTTGAGATTTTTTTAATTTTTCAGTATCTAAATTCTCGATTTCTCGATTTCTCCGTCGACCAATCCGTCGATCAATCCGTCGATCATCCGTCGACCAATCTGACGATCAATCAATCTATCAATCCAACAATCCAACCATCGATCAGTCAACCAATCCATCGACCAATTTGCTGAGCAATCCGACGATCTATCCGTCGACTAATTTGTCGACCAAACCGCTAACTAATCCGTTGACCTATCCGTCGACCAATCCGTCGACCGATCCGTCGATCAATCCGTCGACCGATCCGTCGACCAATCCGTCGATCGATCCGTCGATCAATCCGTCGACCGATCCGTCGACCGATCCGTCGACAGATCCGTCGACCGATCCGTCGACCGATCCGTCGACCAACCCGCCGACCGATCCGTCGACCGATCCGTCGATCGATCCGTCGACCAATCGATCAACCGATCCGTCGAACGATCCGTCGACCGATCCGTCGACCATTCCGTCGACCTATCCGTCGACCGATCCGTCGACCTATCCGTCGACCGATCCGTCGACCAATCCGTGGACCGATCCGTCGACCGATCCGTCGACCGATCCGTCGACCAATCCGTGGACCGATCCGTCGACCGATCCGTCGACCGATCCGTCGACCGATCCGATAAACGGGGCATGACAGATATAATAAATGAATTCGTCATTATTTATATTCATGTTGAAAGCAAACATTTGAGTTTAGAAAACTACTATTTAGAAAGTACAAAAATATTTGTTCAAAAAAATTACCTGTAACTAATTAGTTCTAATAAATAATTTAATACAAAACGACAGCTTTCTTGTAAGTTTCTTATACACATTATAGACCGAGCGAGAGGTAAGTAGAAATGCCACGATTATAGATAACAATATTTGCTGGAACAAATTACATACCAAAGTACTGTTATATATCTTGTGTGAAAAACATTTATTTTTGTGTTATTCTATCACACCTCATACAGAATAATCATGGAAGACATTGTACCAACGATGCGATTTGAACGTTTCTCGCTTTACATTTTAATATATTTAAAAGAAAAACAACAAATTAGCTAGCAACGTCACGCTACAATAGGTCACAGAATACCAACGACAAGAAACACGTATGTATACAACTCGTTTCAATAACGAACGCTATCCAAAATGGCAGCTTTTGTATGTATTTCTCGTTCACACATTCTGGAGAAACAGCGCGAATAGAAACGCCGCCATTCTGTATCACAATCCTTGTTGACACGAATTATAAAATACATAATAATTTAGCTGTGTGCACAGTGAAATTCATAGCATGCCTGCATAACCTGCATGTATCAAAATGGCGTTAAATCAACTGCATTACGCAGTCAGATATTACGGTTACAAACAAAAGGTTCGTTAATATACACCTTACACACACTACTACAACACATACTAATTTAGCAAAATATTTTTGGCGATTTCTTAAACTACTTATTCAGATATTCCACAATTTTCTTAACTTAATTTCACCCCACTACCACAGTTAGATCTACGATTTCATTTTGAACCCTTATAGATTTCACGTCATAGCAAAAAGTGTCGTAACTCTAGTAAAAATATTGGTGTTGCATTTCTTAGTACAATAACAATAGATTTTCTTTTATTTATTCCACTAGTTTCACTAGAATTGAGCTTACAATATTTGACTACTGAATATGTCACAGAATTGGCCCTTAACTATACATTTATTGAACATCAGGTGAACCGCAACACTAAATTTGTATTGTATAAGAATACCATAGAATGAATACCTAAGGAAATGTTTCTAATTATCAAGACGAAATAGGGAAGTTTGTCCTTATATTGCTGACAAGACCGCACTAATGTGCTAGTTCATACGTCGTACGAGGATAGTATGTTAGTGGCGCCCTCTATAACAGACATACGCCTACCCTCCCCATGTTGAGTAAAGAGTAAATATTGTAATGCCTCATTTAGGTAATTCGCCGAACAACAACGAATACGCAAAATCCTTGCACGATTACAGGCAAATAATCCGTTGATTCGCGCTGTAGAACACCCTGCGGAGAACGGACGAGCGTCGGGGCGACTCCCGAATACACCCGACTAAGTTATTTACATACTCGTACTCGCACACGTTCCGTATACAGCGAGCATCTAAACCTGGCATAGATCAATACGCGTCAGACCTTCACAGACGATAAATATTGCACTAGACTCTGTTAAACACAAGGTAAACACACGACAATAAGTTACAGCTAGTTACCGGGGCGCGCCGTCGGGCCGGCACTAGCTGAGCATCCACTTGTCGTACATGGCGTGCAGCCAGGCGCGACGCGGGGCGGGGCGCGGGGCGGGGCCGGCGCGGGGGGCGGGGCGCGGGGCGGGCCGCTACTGGAAGTCGGCCAGCGACTGCCGCCACGTGGCGTGGAAGGGAATGCGCAGCAGCTTCAGTTTCGTGTTCGGCAGCTGCGCGGATAACAGCCGTTGTAGCGTCGGGATGGGAAGGATCTCGACCTGTAAAACGAGATACAGTTTAAATGTGATTGCCTAATAAATGTAAGTTTAATTTATACCAACCATGTAACTTTATTTTTGATTTCTAAAAAATATTCAATAAATTGAACTGATAGTAGGTATTTATTTGTATTTAAATCATGACTACACATGCATATGTAGAACACACATGTATAAAGTGAGTGTGTAACATAGGTGTGTTGTTACAAGTGTTATGCTAGTGTTTTGTGTATTTACTTGTACATGCGATACTATCGCAAATATTTTACGTATTCGTTCCGTTTATGCGTGTTACAGATGTGTTATGTATGTGTGTGTGTACGTAAGTGTGTTTGTGTGTGTGCGTGTACGAGGGTGACGTCACCTGCGGCGGTCCGGCGACGGTGCGGTGGTCGTCGGGCAGGCGGCAGCCGGGCACGGGCTTGAGCACGGGGATGCACTCGCCGACGTCGCGCCGCTTGCCGTCGCCGCCCGCCTCGCACTGGTCGATGAACAGCTCCGTGACGCGCAGCAGCTCGATGGTGACGCCCCACATCAGGTGCGTGAGAGAGCCGCGCAGCCGGAGCACGCCGCTTAGCACCTACGCACACAAAGTTCTATGTAATCCGTTCAATGTGAATAGTCCACAGAATTACCTTATTGAAAAGTGGTCAAACTGAAGCCACATATACTAGTTCTACTTTACATTAGTTATATTTTCACCGTTTTCTAACGTGAACAGCATAATAATAAACTGACTATATTTTAACTCAAATATTTAATATATACAATTAATACGAATAAAGCTTAGTTTGGTGAAATTTTCCCATAAGCACGCAAGCATCTCAAATAAGAACGCAGAAGTGTCACTAAGAAATGATGTTTAAATTCTTACCTGTTTATTTGTCGTCGCAGATTGTGACACATATGTGGGTATGATAAGCAATCTCTGAATATTTTTACATTCCGCCAACGCGTCATCAAATCCAACCTGTGAAAAAACAACAGCGCAATAGTACATAAAAACGGTTTATTTATTTTTAATTTATATCCTACACATCTTTCGGTTGTCTAATAGCAAACGACATTTAATATTAATTTTTCAATTCATAAAAAACAACGAAAGTTAAATTGAACACGTTTTTCGTTTCATACCATCTTTATTATCCTAATCCTAATTACATCCACTACCTTTGCAGAAATTAAAACGAAATCCTAATCAAATATATGTAGACGAATATTTTTAACCGATTACAAAAAATGAGCATTCTCTCAATTCGTCTGTATATTTTATGGAACATATATCGCTAGAACGTGTACCAATGGGTTGAGTTAACTGACCGTAACATCGAAGTTAACGAGCTCGAGCCGCGTGAGGCGCGGCAGGGTGGCGAGCGCGCGCAGCAGCGCCGGCGCGGCGCAGTGCGCGACGCCGCGCTCCAGCCGCAGGCGGCGCAGGCGGGACAGTTTCGCCAGCGCCGCCGCGAACGAGCCCGGGAACGAGCACTCGCCGAGCTCCAGCGACTCCAGCTGCTCGAGTTGCCCGACCACCTCGCACGCGCACCACCCCAGCTCCTTGATCGACGTCAGAGACAGGTGCTGCAGCCTCGTGAGCGCCGCCAGGGGGCGCAGGTCGCGCGACAGCGAGAGGCCGGTTAGACTCTGTTTAACATACAGCAAATAAATATTAATAAACTAGTTCAGTAGCTGCCCTTGGATACTATAAATGGAGCACTTTGATGCAAACTTAACGTGGCCGGAAAGTACTCTTAAGAGAAAATTAAAGATAGGTAAGTAACTGGACTATATAAAATCTTTGACTAAAAAATGGACGTGCTTATTATTTACATTACATTATATCTATGAAATTTATACATAACATATACAAATTTATCTGTTGTTGTTTGGCACAGGGCCTAGCTTCAAGTCGCGGAAGCCGTAAATGTCTAGTATACCGATGGCCACGAGCTGCATCCCTCAAACTAAACGTTACTACAAATTCAAGCAGATATCTGCAAATGTCGATTGAACTTGTAACTTCATAAGATCAGACATATACAACTGTGTTCGGCGCCAGCTTTACATAGGTGAACGAATTTTATATAAGCGTTACAGCTCTATCTAATTATCCACTACACCTCCGGACTCCCAATGAGGTGGTACGTGTCTCAACCCACCTTGAGGCGCAGCAGCTCGAGGCGCGGTAGGTCGGCGAGCGGCGCGGGGTCGAGCTTGGCGTCGCGGATGGCGGGCGCGGCCAGCGCGCGCAGCGACGGGATGCGCCGGCACGCCGCCTCCACCGCGCGCGCGGGGCAGCGGCACAGCTCCAGCCTGGACCATACGATACAATCTATTTCTCTTGACGATCCGCAGGTCGAAGCGGTCGCTATACCGGTCTGACATGCAGTGAGTTCCGGGTTCCATCCCCGGCCAGGCAGATATCTAAATGCTAGATTTAGTTTTCCGTTCTGGGTCTGAGAGCTTGTATATGTCCAATGGCACCCACAACACGGGTGTTGCAAATGTCCATAGGCAACGGTGATAACCTTCGATCAAGTTGCTCATCTGCCTTTTCGTTGCTATAAATAATAAAAAATACTGGTGCCGAATGTAGGACACAGGTGGGAATACCCACGACTGCAAAAGATGTGGAATTGTATTTTTTATAAGACCGGAGTAATAAACTAGCCTTCAGTGAACCTGATGGTAAATTGTGACTACCTTATGGACATCTGAAACCAACTAAACCATATAAAACACGACTTACACTTGAAAACAATCAAAAATGCGTTGCCACTCTTAAGGACTAAAATGATCACTTCAAATGTAAGTCAGCCAGCAAACACACTAGCCCACCAAGAGCTGCTTCACGCTAGTAATAGTCGTGACGGTAGTGCCTTTCCCTTCGTACTGTATAAGTTCTATCCCCTTTCAAGTGTATGTATAACTATTGCATATTATAAAGATCTCCATACCTCTCCAACGTGTCGACAGTGCCGATGTGCTCCGCGAACTGGTCCCAGAAGAGCGCGTCGTTCTGCGGCAGCAACATCTTGCGTAAGTCCAGCCACTTGGTGCCGTGCCGCTTAAGCGCTGAACACAACCCTCCCCAATCACTTACCTATAGACAGACAAAGGTTAATTTTATTTACTATACCGTTGTTGTGTATGCATCTTTTTTTAGATAACCAAAGGAATAAAACCAAAGTACAAAACATTTTTTTAAGCGAATCATAGGTTTTAACACAACATCAAATTCGAAAGTCGAAAATCATTTAATCATTAATTTATTGATTATTTATTATAAACCTGAAGGTGTACAACGGACGAACTTGATGACTATTAGAATTCTCTGCTAGTCAGTCCTTGGAGATCATTATACTGATTTATCACTTATAGTGATTACTATATTGAAAGGTCAAATATTCGTTAACTTAAAAAGTAAATGTGTAAAATTTATTTTATTCCATGGGTACAATCCCTCAGGCTGACTTTTCATTAACGAATTTCGGACAACGAAAAAATACGTCCACATTTTTTTTTACAATTTGTAAGTATCGACAAAATAGAACGAGACAAAGTATTAATATGCAAAAAACAAAGTGATTGTAAACATCAGTGAAGCTTAAACCGACTAAGGGAATGTTTGGTTTTTTTAACGAAACCTTAGTTACACTACAAATCAATAAAATAAAGTGGCAGGTTTTATCACTGATTGACATATTGTTGTAGGGGGACTTGTGAGTTAGCACAAGAGGTATATGTATATTTATGATATACAGAAAGTGATACTGACGTGTGAGTTTTTCATCCGCACGTGCCGCCACAGCGCCGGCGTGCAGGCCAGCTCGCGCCACAGCTTGCACACGCGCGCGCTGCGGGCCAGGTCGCGCATGCCCAGGTACTGGAATATCTGTGGGGAGGGTAAATACATGGTATTCGTGTCATTTTTATCATTGATTTTTCTGTGTTTTGGATTTACGGTCAAAACCGTCGACACTGGAAGTGCTAAAACAGTAAAAGTAAGACAATAAGTATTTTTTCACGAATGAAAATGAGTTTTGTCATAAACTCATATAAAAAATGTAAACTAAAAAAAACTGAATTTACTTGACGATAAGCGTAATGGACTATCTTATAAAAAGGAACTACCGTCTCCTACGAACATTTATAACACCAACGAAGTTCCCAATCAACTGCTATAAATAAATAAATGAACAAATGACGCATTTATGGTGTGGGTTTTTTGGATGTGCCTAATTATGTGTTCTTCACTCCCACTCACACTCACACTCACTTCTTCAATCTTTGGCAACCAAAACTATATCCACAGCGTAAAGTTACGAGTATAGAAAGCGTCAATTTACGTCCAATTGCACGTACGCATATATGTACACACCTGCACGGCGACGTTGTACTTGTCGGCGGCGGCGCGGCGGTGGAAGGCGGCGAAGTGGTC
>DWRA01002589.1:0-13689 GCA_018250295.1 Spathilepia clonius
ATGCGTTGCTACCCCTGAGGACTAAGTTGGAATGCCTCGTTAAGTTTATCTCCCTTACCACACCCTTCAAAACAGAAAACAGCAGCGCTTAACACTGCTGTTATAATGCAGAAATAAGTGTGGCGGTGGTGCTGCCGGCGTCGAACTACAAAGGGTTCTACAACCTTTAAATACGTGATACATTTTCGTTTCCATGTAAACTTATGCAAACCATTTAAGCATTTATTGAGAGAAACAAATAATATTAATACGTCAGAAAATTGGTACTGTGGTTAATGTGTTATAATAATAAACCAGTTGTTATTTACTACATATAAGAGATTTTTTTTATAATATCAAAGAGGCAAAACGACACGTAATCGACCTGAAGGTAAGTGGTCACTACCGTCTATAAACATCAGTAACTAACACCATATATGTATAACACTGGTTACATTTCATGCATTTGAAGCATTACCACTCCAATAATCCATAAGGAAGCCATAAAGTTCCACCAAAACCCAGAACTATTTCCCAATAGGAATAGATGTAGCAGTGGTAGATTCCCAGTCAGACCATACTAAACAAGTATCATTTATTAAATTATGCCAAAATTCACAAAAATAGTAAAAAAACAATGTGACCGTTTCAAGCAAAGCAATCCACATTTTTGTAAATGTTTTCTCCGGGAATTTTTACATGATTTTAGTACCAGCCCGAGATCCATTTTGTATTATAAGTACAAGGTTTTCCTCAATGTCTATACAATTAGACACACAAGAGCGATTTCACAAACAGATTATTCTATTAAACGTTTTCGTTGGTACCAGGGGCTCATAAGGGCAGGCTAATATTGATCGAGCTATGTTTACACCGTTCGAGTAGCAATTTTTCCAATCTACGTACATAGTGCGCTGATCCTCTCGACATAATGGCTTGAGCACACACTGGCTACGGGACCGATGGATAAATATTTGTTTTCATACTCCCGCAGTGGCAAGGCGATGTGCACTTCGGTGTTGTTACGCGTGTGCTCGGTGACCGAGTGTTGTTATAACGTCATCGATCTTCGAGTGTTCGCACGTTTTAAAATATACATGGGGCGAAAGTGTAGCATTACTCTTTTTTCTTTTATGAAATTATAATATACAAATTATAAAATGTAAGATTTTATTTTTATAACAATTGAATATTTGATGATAAAATTTTAACCTTAAAAAGGAAAATATAATTTTCTGTTTTAAAGTATAAACTCTTAAAGCTTTTGTACTCATAGTTAAATAGTGAACATATTTACGACCAAAATTATACCATTCATGTCGTAAATCACAGATATTAATCACAATTTATAGTCAACGTTTTAATACGATATCCAGAAGGGATGGAAGAGTTTTGATTGAATTCAATTTACCAACCCCCAAATGAGACGTATCGGCTGAATTTCAATATAAATTATGTTTCAACTTCAGAGAATTAATGACTTCTGTTCGCTTGAGGAACGTTAAATTATACAGAAGGTATTTTCGGGAATGTTTATTTTAAAATTACATATGATTTCGTATAATATAATATTTGTAAATTACTGTCGTTTGAGTTAATAAACGCCGTGCGTCTAAAAGGTGGTGGAATAAGACCAGAGATGTATCATCGCCTATTTCTAGCGGAAAGCATTACATGCTTATCCAAATACCGACATTGTAAAGCGCTGCTGTATTCTGGTTTGGAAGCTTTGGTAAGCGAGACTTACCAACCGAAGCGTTCCAGCTTAATCTGCAGGGGTCGCAACGCATGTTTGACTTCAGGCAAGACTATAATCTTATCTGGAATTGATTACAGATGTCTACGGGCGTTGGTAGCTTATCATCAGGTGGACTGCGTGCTCGATTACTATTCAATCATAAAAAATAAATACCACCACACCTTTTCCTAGTGTGAATCAGTTCTTGCGTATCGGTAAAAGAGTGTTATTATAGGCATATTTACATACATATAAGATGACTGCCTTAGTATTTAGGAGTGGCAAAGCATCTATGATCGATTGCAGGTAAGATGGACGGTAGGCATCAAGCTCGTTAGCTACTATAATCCTAGTGAAACACTTCAGCGCACCTGCACAATTTCACTCCACGTCGACTCCTTCGCATTTTAATACGCGATCGATTAGCACTAATAAATTCATCCGCGGGCATATTCAACTTTATTGCGTCCGCCTCACCGTCAAAATTACTCGATAGAGAATGCTAGGTCTATATTCAAACGTCCGTAGTTAGTAATTACGAAAGGTAGAAGTTAATATAACTATTTATTAATTACTTTAAGGGTTGACAAGTTATTTCGACATGATATGGAAAATAATATCAATATTATATTTTATGTTGTAAAGATTATAGAATTATAGTATGTTAACTGGTATATACCCACTTTTTAAGTAACAAGCGGGTAGATAAAATATATTTATTACACTTCAACACTAATGAACACCTTTAGGTATAACGATCTACAGTAGTCGAAGTAAATAGTAAGTGATACTTTACAACCAAAGAACTTCAGGAATTCTAAAAGAACTTTCTTCTGATAAAATAAAAATTGTACTTATCATACACTAATTAATGCCTACTTCCACAGTACCTGTAGGTCCTAGGATAATAAAATATACAATTTAAAATGAGTTTAAAACAGTCCATTATTTCTTACCTCGTCAGATTATAAATGTCCTGCCGTTACGTTATTTATTTTACCACTAAACCGTCTCCAGAAAACGGTATAAAGTAAATTATGATAGTTACCGACGTAGCCGGTAGCCCTACAGGGCTGGCGGGCGTAATCGCGAGAACAATCCGGTGGCACGCGACCGGCTTTCATTTAATTAAATACCTTTTATGCCCTCAACACACCGCGGTCCGCGCCCCGCCGATACGCTTGATGGAATGAAAATAATGCTTATTAATTAAATTTATTTATGTAAGGCATTTGTGTGTTTATTCATTTACATTCTATTATTTATATTCGTATTCTAATATACGTTGCCGTATTGCCGTGTACTGGTATCAACATACCAATTTCTTACTTTACGTTACAAAGTTTTTGAGTTTGGATGGATAGATGTTTGTTACTCTTTCACAAAAAATCAACTGTACGCATTGGAATGAAATTTGACACACAGATGTTGTATGACCTGGATTAACTTATAGGATAATCTTTATCTTGGTAAATGAGGCCAGTGCGGGAAGGGCCGTGAACGAAAGTTAGTGTCGTAAAATAAAAAAAAACCTAATATAAGTTATGTGTGATGTTATTGTACAATGTTTTGGCTTTACTATAAGTATGAATAAATATATACCACTAACTCTTAAAACATACTCTGCAACGTAGACTCAAATATATGAAATTGTGATCTACAGATGTGAATCACTCAGCGAGATTATTCTTCAAGCTCTTTTATTTAGATAAAAACATTGACTTAATGCTACGAATCCACCTTAAACAAACATCTGTAAACAAAAGCATAGTGTACAGGCATACGAATTTTCACGAAAGAAACGTAAAAAATGTCAGCAAATGCTTAAACACGATTTACATTCAAATTCGTATAACAACTTTGGAGTAGGAGTTCGTAAACAATTTGAACAAAGGTAACAATAGGAGGAAGGAGTTCTGAAAAAAGTGTAACATAAAGGCAAGCTGAGAAGTGTCAGAAGAGGGTAATTTAATTATCTGGAAAACCGCGATAAATTACGAGCAGGCCGTTACAGAAATATGGTTCGAGTCATTGTAAGCGTACCACGGTGATAGGCTGCGGTATCTTCCTTATATAATTAGGAGTGACTTTGTAACTTACGATATTTTACGGCACTGGGTGATTTTGTAATATACGATTGTATTAGGAACCGAGCGTGCGCTCCACTTGATGGAAAGTGGCTATTGTCATCCATGAACATCTATAACCAACCTCAGATAAGGTTATATTCTTACCTGAGGTCTACCACAGATGCGTTCCTACCCATGAGTACTAAGTTGAAACGCTTCAGAGAGTATTTCTCCCTTACCATAGCCCTTAAATCCGACATTGCTGTTATTACAGAAAAATAGGTATAGAAATGATGCCTCCACTGTTAAGTCACAAATGATCGTAATACCTTCTAAAATCCATGTAGAACAGTAATCCAGACTTAACTTAACTTAACTTTGCACAATACCTTAAAAGAGGTAACTTTTAATGTTGTAATAAAAAAATATAACCCAATCAGCCCGCAATTTCATTTGAACTATTTTACCTCAGCACCGATATTACTCCAACGTAAGTTGACTTAACGTGCATTTTGTTCATAATTAAATGTGTGTCTTGGTAAACAGTCGGCAACACGCAACGCGATGTATGGCATATCGAACGACCACTTTAGAATAATGTCTGTATTACGGATATGATTAGAAAAGTCAGTTGTGTGGTATTTTACTGACAACTGACTGAAATCTTAATAGATTTCTTAATAATATATTTATAAATTCTTAGAAAGACAATTTTTAAAGCCGCGTAAAATCTTTTATTTTGCTGCTAGAGCGGTTTTTATTTGATAATTTTTGTTAACACCACGCCACAAGACGTAATTACGTAATAACGTGTCATATACACTAAGTTATATTTTACTTGCGATCATATTTACGCACAAAAAAACTACTTACGACACTGTACAATACAAAAAAATATAGTTAACATTTAAATTTTTGACATAGGCCACATGAAAATGTAGCATAGCGTCCATACATTTTTATCTGTAGCCACAAAACTAACAAAAAAGACCTCTAAATAATCCTGTCAATTGAACTGTAAAAAACGCACCGCGTCCATCACGCATTCAAAAACTGGCGGCTGGTGGAAAAATTGTTCACATAAAAAACGAGGCCGAAAATGGCCGCGACATGACAGACCATTTGACGTTCGCGACATACCAGTGCAGGGGATGACGCGGAATGGTGTAGGGTCTGTATTTTTATCGGTTTAAAAATATAAACCATAAATGAAACACGTCGCATATTCAAATATTGTTATATTCTCACCTTTGCAGTTCCATTTGAAGCACTATTTTACGACACATTTTACAATTTTCATATAAAACAAATTTACATCTCCAAAAGGTTTAAAAACGTAACGTAACTTTTTTGTAACGTAATTTTGATATTAATATTCTTTTCAGAAAACCCTCTTATTTCATACACATGTCATGGAGGTGATATGGAGCGACCGCCATATTGGAGTTCAAATAACATTACTAACGTTATAATATCAAAAATTTCAGCTCTTTTGGTTTAAATTTCACTTTCAAGTTTTGCGCCTTACACGAACGTTAAAAACGCAAATTAAAGCTTGAAAAGACAAACGAAAGTAACACCGTTCCAAAAATGGGCACGACAAGCCAGGTCGTTTGTCATTCACGATATTCCTGCAGGAGAGTGACAAGTGTAGAGGTGACCAACGGCTTTAATAAATACAATTGCATGTAGATTTATCAACATTTTTTGGACATACTTTTACGCTGTGCAAATGGTTGATTTTTTTTATTATGATAAAAAATTGAAATAACTGTAAAAAATTATCGTAACCGTAATATACACCGAGACACAGGGTATGATCACAAATGTATGCAAATAAATCTAAATAAATAAGAAAAATCCCACCTTCATCATCCTCACCGGAGTAACAGTGAATCCCGTAACAAACGAGGCACGTTTAACACGGACAGACGACGTAAAAGTAAATGCCATGCATTTATTTAGTCCATTCGCCGGTAGAAATGGTGTACGGAAATTAAAAGCACGGGAATGAACCGAGCGCGCTCAATTGAACCTATTCAGAGATCCGAGCATTATCATATATTTCAGGAAGAACTCGTTTACAGATTATGCTTTCGGAAATGGTGTACATATTTTGAATGAGAACGAACTGAATGAATGAGAGCCGTTGTGTTTTATTTACTCGGTCAAGTGTTAAGACCGAATCGTATTACATAAACATAAAATATTCTATGTTATACAATATTTAAACAAAAATACCTGGAGTTCTATATTGATCACATAATTCGATTAGATAACTATATTTCCCACCTGACTTTTAACCATACCATATAATGCATAAGTCAAATAAATTTATCGGCTATTAAATATAAAAATCTTGTAGATATACCGGAACACAACTCTTTTCGACATTTTCATAAAAAAAGTGTCTAACGTCACAATATATTTTGTATCTTAACATTAAAAATGTCCTACAAACATCCTTAGTACCAAAAGATTGTACATAATTATACAAGACATCAAAATATATCTATTGTGCTATGTTACAATAAAAAAATAAAATAAATGGGCAAAAGAAATAACCGAATGTCTCTAAGAGTCACAGAAGTACACAAATAGCCCAAAAAGGAAACAGAATATCTAAAAATTGAAAAACTATAATAAAGCACACTAAAGACAAAGTAATCAATTTAAGCGCTCAATTTATAAGCTATTACGTAAAAAGCCTAATAAATGCACGGGGATGCAACGAGAGCCCCTTGATTTGATCCATTCATGAAATTTTAAAAGCCGGCACAATCCAATATTTCAAGACTCCCCGCAGATGAAAGTTATTCATTCACATTTGAATATTCAAAGGATATTTCTGTGCGGAGGATGAATGGACGTCGAGTTTGCTTTCGGAGCAAATAGCTTTTTAAGCAGAAGTCAAATGGTTATTCTGAATCTGCGGATGAGATCGAACGTTTTTTTAGAAAGATGAATGATGAATAAAGTACGTAACATGTATTACTTCGTAACAGTCGTTAAAAATCAAGTTTTTTTATAGCTTACTGAATCTGGACATACTGTAAACTTTTAGTTTGTCATCCATGTGTGCTTCTGAACTTAAAAATATTTTTTAACTAAGCGATGAAACGAATTTCTCATGAATGTGATTATTTATTTTTTAATCAGTTTGAAGAAATTACTCCATTTACTCTTTGTAACGGAGTCCTATAACTTTAAGTAAACAATGACAAGGGTACTTTTTATTTACTAATCGAAATAACACATATAATATGTATAATAATTGTCAGTTGTATGCAAAAATAATTAACAGCTAACAAAAAATGACCTTGCAGACTATTGAGTTCGCGTTGCCTCTGTATAATACAAGAAGTAATGAAAAATTTAAAATTCTTTTCATAAGAATTCTCTGTTTACACAATGTAAACTATACAGCCTTCTGCAGCAAAAAGATAACAAGTTCAGAAAGATATTACGTTCAGAGTTGTTCAGAATATCTTTGTTGAAATTAAATGTGTACAAGACAAATGTTAACTGACGTAAAAACGTCTAATCGCTCGTTAAGCACAGCGCTAGCCGATCGAATTGTCTATGTCTCAAAATACCGTCAGATTTGAATCCATGGCGACATATTTTCTGAAAAGGTAGGTATTTCGTTGACGTTGACAAAGAGTTTTATATTCATGAACTTTGAGTAAACGTTTTTGATTTTAATGTTTTCTAATGAACCAGGATGTCTAACACCAGATCTACTGACATTTCATCCAATTTAGCACCCAGCCCCGTGTCACGCCAAAAGAATTCATCAAGGCGCTACAACGGCATAAACGGCAAAAACTTTTATTTGAAATAAAAAAATAAATACATTTATCGAGCCACCTTTAATAAGAAGTACTGAAGATAAAGAACAATAATTTTGCCAGTCAGATAAAATTCTAAGTAGTGGCAAAAAGTCCGCCTGCGGCAATTTATACTACCAGCACTGAGCGACTCTCTCGTTGCCTTTTTTTTAGTTCTGCAATTAACCGCTTAATTTGACCGTTTAGCGCTGAAACAATACAGAGAGTTGGGGATTACGATACCCGGAATGGTTTCGGAGCCGGATAAAATTTACATTTAAAAGTACTTTTGAAAAATAGATTAGATATATACCTTAGTATGGTTCCACTGGGGAAGGGCCACCGCTATACCTATTTCTAGCGTGAAGCAGTTTTTGCGTTTTGGTGTAAAGGCTGCTGGCTGACATACATATAAGAAGGCCACCTCAGTCCGCAAATGTGGCAACGCATCTGTGATCAGTTTCATTGTTCTGTACGGAGTTCGTAACAGATGCCCATGGGCGACAGTGACCACTTACCGTCATAAAGACAAGACGCCCACTTGTTGCTTATAAATTATCATAAAAAATATTTGAGAAACGTATTGCCCTTTATGAATACTAAAATATATATTTTCATTAACGTTATGTATCTATGTTAGTGAAGCTCCTTGGAACTGTACTAACATCAACGTGTCTATTGTGAGAACTATTGAACTGTATAGGTGACTTTATAGGGACTGAAATAAGTTGCCTTTTACCGCCTACTAAAAATCCAATAATCCATCTAAGTTGTAAGTGAGTTATATAAGAAATGCGAACAAATAACGAAGTCTACCTAGTTAGATCCGTGCAGACCGAAGTTCAAATGACACTACCTAACACTAACCATGGGAACTGACATAACATGACAAATGACACTAAACCATGACGTGAACTTGATACAAAACTGAAGTAAGCTACTCTCTAAAATATATATATTTTTTAAAATCAATTGAAACATATCTAATTTTGCTTCTTAGTATTGTAGTAGACAGTAGTAGTATTCATCAGGCCCAAACAAGCGCAGCCGCTGGCAAAAGCTAGTAATTTATTAGATAATTAATCATCTCAAAAATGATACTCATGTCAAACATCTTTATTGGATAATTATTTTCTTGCAAATAAATATTAACCCATTTCATAGAACCTCCTCATAAATAAATCGAAACATTAACAAATTATTTGACGAGATAATGATTTAATATTTTTGTTTATAAAAATATCCGGATTCACGTATAGTTTCCTGAGAGTACTACTTAAGTAGCCCATCAGCAGAGGTATTACTGTGTCTTGTAGAGTAGGACTCTACTTGTTAGGTCAAGTCCTAGTCAAATAATTACAGATGCATTGCGACGCTTAATGTCTAAATTATAGCGTATATTTCATATGTATACCTTACAGTATACGCACTTTAGGCGCTCTTAACTCATACGAAAAAAGAAGGCAACAGCCTACACTTAGTACTCAGCACTTGAGCTTAAGCAGAAAATAAAAACAGCATCCCAGACGTAAATTATAGTACTCCAGTATGATTCGCAAGTTGACAAACTTTTTTAACAAAATATACAACCCGTCCGCGGTTATAATCGGATTTAGGAAAGTACTGAGTCTCGAAGTAAATCGGACAGTCGCCTGGGAAATTAGAACTGTGAGAGAACATTTACTCGTTTAAGAAATACTATAACATGAATTCCGTGATTGCGTATGAAAGAAATACACGAGTTTGGACGCATTTACATCTACAAACATTTCAGATAAAAGCATAATTTTTCTTTACAATATTTAGACAATTTTAAATGTGGTAGAACCCTTTGTAGTTCGACTCCCGCGGCACCTCCGCCACACTTATTTCTGCCTAATAACACCAATGTTGAGCGCTGCTGTCTTCTGCTTTGAAGGGCAAGGGAGGCAAGGGGGTAAGGGAAGTAAACTTAACGAGGTATTCCAACTTAGTCCTCAGTGGTAGCAACGCATCTGTGATCGACTTCAGTTGGGATTCAGTCTTATAAACTTTACTGAACAATTATTTTTTTTCGCCACGGACCGTACACAGACCGGACGTGACAAGTATGTCTGTAAATATAAATGCAACACACACAAATATATCATTACATTATCACTTCTACTCTGTAAATATCAACAGACAGTAAATTGATTCTTTATCACCCAAGACTAGGTTTCTCTTTACCGTGGAGATTAAATAATAATTGGGCAAGTGTGCGTCGGCCCCGCACCAGGAGGGTTCCGTATCACCATGCTCCTGTATTTTTAGTATTTTTTATCGCAGCTGACATATCTACATGCCAGATCAGCATACATTGTGAAAAATTAAACCTGCAACCTGAACTTGAAAACAATACTTATTACGGTTAAATATATAAACCCAAAAACCCCGCAAAAAGCCGCTTTCTTGTCCATTTGCGGACGATCCTGTATTTTTAACTTTTGTTATTTTTAGTACTTGGGGTTGTAGCAGCCATTGTAAAACACAAAAAAAAATTAAGCGTCTATTACGGTTCAAAAGATATGCGACTTTTGAGAGACAGGCGGCGACCACACAACGGAGGCTCAATAGTGTCCCGCTTTTACCCTCTGCGGACGGAACCCTAAAAATATAATATTTAACGTCACTAACACTCGAGTGCCGTAATATTATTAAATCTAATTTAAAATTAAATCTCACTCCGCATGAGGCCTCTTATCGACCATCCGCATACTATATTTATAACCGAGAAAAAAGTTAAACCTCTTTATGGGAAATAATTCACTTTTATTATAATATTTTTTATATAAAACAATTAACATACCAGCAACAAAACTAATGAGAATTAAATTCTCGAAAGAACAACATTTTCATTATAGAAATACCAAACGAGTACATAGTCCATCTAATAGTGAAAGTTACTACCGCCCGTGGATATTTATAAGTAACTCTAGATACTCGATATCTTTAAGGATTAATTTCAAGTATTTCTCGCCTTGTACAAGTGTTTCTCCTTTACCACACCCTTTAAACTTTTCACTTTTTTAGTTTAAAAAGTAGAGGTTGGGAACACATTTTACCGCTTAGAAAGGGCTTATCTCTCAAACAATCCACTTCGAAAAATAATGGTTTTAGAAACCTCAGTGTCATTTTTAAGACCTTTCTATAAACGTCCCACACGCGTAGGTACGATGTCTTTTTTGAGTTTCAATTCTATGTGTAGTAGAGTCGTAGAGTGTAGAGTCGAACCATGAAAGAGATTTATAACCTTTAACGGCAAAAAAAATTCACTCCATACATTTAGCATTTGTACCAATGACGTTCACTTGTACCCATACCTTACGTAGAAAATTCTAGAAAAATTTAAGTCCTTTACCAAAACAGAACACAGGAAATACTATACAATACACCTCTATTATACACCGCTCTAATACTTCCCTCGTCAGTTTCCATCAACGTATTTTGTCAAGTACCCCGGCTTCTCGCTGGGGAAATTAGAGCTACAGCTCAACTACGGAGTAAGAAGCTTAACTCGTTTAAGGTCATTATATGTATTTACTCTATAAAAGAACAACAATAAAAGGGCGTATTCATGTCAAGAGGATTTTATTTTATACTTATATTTTGACGTATTTTTTATAAAACTCTTTCAGGGGACTTGTACATTTCATTTACGATATAATACTCCTACAAATACAGTTTGAACTATATTAAAGTGGCTTTTTTATATAAGATTTGTACACAAGACGAGCTTGAAGTTTATTATTTATAACCAATTCGATAAACAATACTGGTTCTACTTGATGTCGATCACAGATGCGTTGCCACTCCTGTGGACTAAGATAGTTGAATTGCGAATAAGTCAGCATTCAAAGTCACCCACTCCATGAAAACGCTAGAAATTGATGTGGCGGTGGTACCACCCCGTGGCAAACTATAGAGGCTCAATCACCTTTCAAATTGATGATAACACATTTTTATATGTTTTATTTGTATGTACAAATATATTTATTGATATTCCATAAATTGTCGCTGGCAATTCTAGACGATCAACATGACATCTCTTTAACGGTATGTTTCTAGTTTTTTAATATAATTTATTTTAATGTCAAGCGTGTTGTATAAAATCACAAAGGCTACATTCAGATTTAAAATTCTTAATGCATATTTTCGTTAATTATTTTAATACGGCAAACAGCTCGGGTTCAAGCGAAAAGCGCTTACAAAAAGAAAACAAAATCGTTCCCAAATCCAGAAACACACGTACAATAACAAAAACACATTGAAATAAAAAACCGAACAGCAACCACAATTGGGATATCCTGCGCTACATGACTACTCAAATACAAATTTCATGCCAACACCCGCGCAGACATAATACAAACATTTGTCTGGCAAATATTTGCTTGCGCAGCCAGCAAGCACCATACACACACATGTATATTATTCTTTATCTTTCAATGGCAATCGTTCACACAGGTAATTTAGCAGCTGTACCTAACTAGGAGTTATACCTAACTTGAAAACTTCTCTCTGAGTTTATCTGAATTTGGTCACAGATGCCCCAAGTTTAAGGGTTAATTTACATTTACAGATATAGACCATTGCGGGCTCGAATCATGACAGACAAAATTGCATTTCATTAGTCGAATTTTATTTTAAAAATGTTTTTTTACATAACTTTCAGGTTTGTAGGTTTTTTCGTGTTTTTTTTTCACCGTCAAAGCATGTCACAGTTCTTTTATAAAACACATATAATTTTTGAAAACCAATTACGTATCTGGGATTTGAACCTCGAACCCCACTTGCATGAACTTATCTATACAAATAAACAAAATTAGAGTATCTGTTAGTAATATTAAAATAGCCGCTTTTTACTAAATGCATATGCATGCATACACGGTACATATATCAAAATGTTATTTCTTTCAATTTTGTCTGTCCATCTGTCTGTCTGTTTATTCCGGCTAATCTCTGGAACGGCTGGACCGATTTTGATGGATCTTTTATTGGCAGATAGCTGATCTAATAAGGAGTAACTTAGGCTACTTTTATTTTAGAAAACGTTTTAAAGTTCCGCGGGAACAGTTAAAAACCATGGAATCGAGCGCGCGCGTCATATATTGTTAAAACTGTCGAAGGTATAAAATTTCGAATGTATATCCGTCATATTACATTTTTTAACGCAAGTGGAACCGCGAGGTGCATCTAGTAATACATAAAAAAATACAGAGTCACTGTCCCGTTATACCTGAAGCACATACGACTCTTTTACGATTAAATTGAAAGTAAAACAACCCAGTGGATGCAAAGTGTGAAGATTAACTAGTTTACAACCGCTTCTTTATGGAGCATCCGCGAGCCGGCACCAGTAATTACATCGTTACCGCAGGCGATAAAAATAATTTATAGGAACAAATAACCATTTATACATTTTTTATAAGAACGAACTAGCAAACAAGCATGCAGTACATCTTTTTTATATATGTTACCTAACGATAAGGCAGACGGGCTACCTGATGGAAAGTAGTCGCCTTCGCCTATGGACATTTACAACACCAGAGGAGTCGCCAGCATCGCCGGCTTTGGAGGAGGGCTCTTTTTGCACCGTTTTCTAATAGCCTTTTTCGTATATTGGTGTACCTACGGATGTTATACGTGATAAAATATCTAATTTTAAACACATTTTATGAAGGCCATCCTTTCCCAATGTTTCCGGTTTTAAATCTATCGAATCTATTTTATCTCATTATCTGCCATTTGCATAAGAAGTAAATTAAATTTATTGAAACAAAATATATCATGTTTTTGGATATATTTGATAAACCCCAAATACGTATTGAATCCTGCCAAAAGTCGGCCAATGTTTTTTGTTAGGCAAAATATTGGATCTTTTTATTGTATTTATGGTAGCAAAGGAGCATGCAATCCACCTGGTTGCTGCATGAAAGGCAGTCGTCTCTCTGTGGAAGTTACTAAAGGTATTAGAACCCTTTGTAGTTCGACTCCGGCGGCACCACCGCCACACTTATTTCTGCCTAATAACAGCAATGTTAAGCACTGCTGTGTT
>DWRA01002590.1:0-13684 GCA_018250295.1 Spathilepia clonius
ACAAATGTCCATGGGCGGCAGTTGCCACTTACCATCAGGTGGACTGCATGCTCGTTTGCTACTACACCATATAAAAACAGCTTGATCCTAAGATGGGCATCTTAGGATCAATGCAAACATGAGAACAACGTCGCTCTTACGCACTAAGCATATAGCTATTTTTTGAAAATTCATATACCTATATACTTAAATACAACAGTTTCAAGACACCTACGGCACCCACCATTCCCGGTCTTCATGTTGATACATACGTAAAAAGCTACGGACCTCTCTATTAATGAATACGATTATATAAGTAACTTTAGCACATCTGCTCACTTATAGCAGTAAGATTCGCTCTACATATAACATTTACTCTATGGCTAGCACTGCTAGTACCAGAGAGAAATAAAAATGACTGCCAAATGCGCAGAAAATAATAAAATATTAGTTATTTTATACCTATGTAGGTATATTGTGTGTAATTTAGTGGTAATTAAAAATGTACTATTAGTTATTAAGTGGTGGTAATGAAAAATACACTATTAGTATTGGGACTTAATATATTTTTAAACTGTGATCAATTTCAGAAATACTTTATGGAAAGATCGGGAAAGGATCTCTCTCTCTCTCGTGGATTTATGGGTCTGCTATGATCCATAAATCCCCGAGACAATAATAAATCAACAATTCTCATGTGGCGTAGTCGCTTTTATTGATGATAACGGCAGTGATAGTCTAGTGGTTAAAATTTGGAAGCTCAATCGGGAGGTCCGACCATAGACACGAAGGTCTGATTTTTTTAAACCTACACAACCTATACGCCTTTAAAATAAAATAAAAGGTACCAAAGGTGTGGGAAGTCTATTCATCAGTAGTTATCCTAAAGTCCTCTCAGTGAAATCCGTACCCAGCAGTAATGAGTTGACGACGTAGTCGCATCTTAATTAGCAAGATGTTGAAACGTATTTTTTTCAGTTATATTTTTTTATTGTTCACAATTACAAATATTGAATTATAATTTTATTGTATTATGTACCTTCTCACGTTTGCAATTTTTATACCTCTAATATTTTTAAATTTGTTACAAAACTATATTTTCCATTTTATATTAAATTTGTTTAATTTCTTTTGTTATATGCTCAACATAATTGTCAGAGCTGTCCATTAAAAAAGCATTTTATTCATTAAAAAATAAGTCACTTCACATTTTATTGGCATAGGTCGGCATATAACATTCTTTACGACCTTATGTAGGTATAATTGATTTACTCACAAGATCGTTCCGTTGGAACAAGTAACAGGACGTCTTGTATTGACATTACTGAAAGGTCGGGTCAATGAATACTTTTATCTTACATCTGTGGTCAATGCAAGTAATAAAGATAGCCAATGCAGCTGGTTGAACTCGTAAAACGACACAATCGAAGCGCTTGTGCGGCCGGTTTTATTAGCTCCATAATAATGAATGAGTTTATTCAATTATCAATACCGAGAACCAATGTCGCGAAGATGAGTGATTTATGTAAACGCACATGTTAAGAATAACAATTGCAATGCGAAGTTCTTCGTCGAAGCACGAGAAGTCAGAGCAAGACGTTTTTGGCATAAATTTTGAATTCCGAACGTCTAACGTAAAGGCATGAATAATGTAAGCGTGTTTAACAAAAGCCGACATAAATATTAACTTTTTTATTCATAAAACTGAATTCACAAACGTATTAATGTTGTAGGAACATTATACAGTACAACACGAGCCAACATTATTTTTTCCTTTTAATCATTTTATGATGTAACAATTGTATAAGTACATTTTTTGTATACTGTATTACAATAAAAATGTTAAATTATGTAATAAGATTAAATAATACAGTAATGATTAATGGAACAGGCGGTTGATATTCTGTTTTTTCCACTTATATATTACTAAATTGCACATATTTATTTCTGTTTTATTTTGATTCTTATATACGCAATACACAAAGACGGGATTTTTTATATGTAACAGATATTAAAATAACAATCAATCTTGGTGTCCACCTGATGATAAGTCACTGCGCATAGATATCTGTAACGCCATAAAGAACAGAGTTCTACCTGAAGCCGATCACAGATGTGTCGCTACCGTGGTTCTGTGGTCTTTGTCGCAACCCCGGACGCCCCGTTTTAGTCCGCTCTTACAACAAGCAACAATCTTGACAACTTTTTGGTTTTACAAAGCTCTCAGGATTCCTATACTGTTAAAGCAAGTGATAGTTAATTATGATGCAAATAAATAAGAGGCCTAGGATTCGTACATGAGGGCCACATCGGGTCAGTCTGAATCTCAACTCTCACACAAACATAAAATCAACAATTAAAATTAAAATATTTTATTCTAAGTAGATTTACAGAATTATTTTTGAACGTCAACAATTTACCACCACTTCGCAAGGTGTTTCGTTATGAAGAAACATAATGCATAGTAGCATTGCAGCTAGCAACAGATAAACCGCAACTAAACTTTGAATCGAATCAACTAATTGGGGAGGTTTCGTCGCCAGCCAATTGGCCCTGTCTGGCTTATTCGTATTTATTGCTAAAAACATACGCAGTCAAAATTTGTCGAGCGTTAAATAATTAAACTTAAGCGTACACACGTGATTCTTGAAATGATTCTTGATTGAATCTTGTATCTTTTTATATTATTGAAGAACAAAAAGAAACTGGAGAATTGATCTCGTAACATTTTCTTATTCTTCACGCACCCAATCCACCCATTAGTATTTGTTATCAATATTGAAGTCCTATCTAAAGCCGATCACACGTACATATTCCGTTTATAATATAATATATAACTAACTTAAAATGCCTCGTACAAGTGTCTTTCCTTAACCACACCCTTCAAATCAGAACAAAGCAGCGCTTAATATTGCTGTTATTACAGAAGTATGTATAACATGAAGAAGGTTCTGTTAGACAAAAACTCAAAGTTAGACTTGAAGTTAGCATCGAGCTTTGCTTCATGAAATTATCTTACGTATGTTATCAATTAACTGGTGCGCGAAATTGACGTGTGAAACTTAACAAATTCCCATGACTAAATACTGTCGCTCAGTTCGTTACGGAACATAAAACCAGTTAAATGCATTTGAACCAAGTGATTTTTCTACACAGTTAACATAGTAAACTTTAATGAGTCGTAAATCGAGTTAAATAACATTTATTAAAATGGTTTTAATGAATTTGAATCTCGAGCAATTAGATTACTTATAAATCGGTATTTACTATTGGACCTACTTATGCAAACAGGAACCAATCCACACATATGCCAAAATTATTAAAAATGTCGATCATTTTCGACAATATTATATTTATATACATAGGACAAATTATTTTGTGCAAGATTGTAAACTGATTTTATTAAAAATTACCTCAAATTTTACTGTATAGAAAATTTTGACAAAAATTGACTTTTTCTCAACACAATCGTTGTGTGGATTGGTTCCTGTTTGCATAAGTAGGTCCAATTTATTTCAGATTAACCGTTAAAACATTAAGTCCGCGTATCCGAAGTGCGTACCAACATGACTACGACATATTTTTTGATTGATCTATTATTCAATAGTCAGACATAAAAATTAAATATAATGTATAATTACCTAACGTAATACATTATACAGTGAAGGAAATATTACATGCTTAGTACTTAAGAAATGGTTTCATTTTCCTCGAAAACAAAACCACATTAGGCGTCCACCATGTCGTAACAATCCAACAATGTCGTTAGGTACAGCCATTAATGAACCGCTGCTTATTTGTCACGTCTGGTGTATTTATTAATACAATGCAGACTCATCGGTTTATCTGAAGGAAACTCATTGAGCCCTGGACGACGACCACACAATCGCACCTTTTCGACGAACTGTCATTGACTCCAGTCTTAACAGTGAAAGATGTGGAGACGCGTTCTGTCAAAAAATGTTTTTAAAATCATTTTAGTCTTGATCAGGCGTTCATGCCTCCTTTAATTAGAACTCCTGCAAACTAATGATAGTAAAATTGACATAAGCCTTTAATAACGCGGCAGTATTCCAGGCGCAGTACCTACTACATTATTGTCATCGAATGTCATCTCTTATTAGTCCATTTCTCTATTTGTCCAGGCACTATCCTACTAAACTCTCGTTCAATCAAGGTAGAACATATTTATAAGAAGAATGTAAAGCCATGGTTATGAAAAAAATATTAAGATGCAACTTAACATTATTTTATTTAGCGGGTAGGTGGGTAATAGTAAAGCAAAAGTTCATAAGCGTCAAAAAAATGTTTTACGGTGCTAAGCCGCATTTATACGGATTATATACTACGGCAGACGGACCATCATAACTTTTAGGAATGTAGCACAAATTTAGTCAACCTGTTACTTAGAAACATAGAATGAGAAACATTTTTGGCTACATTAGTACAACGGTTAAACTATTAGTAAAAATGAAAATAATAATCACTAGTTAAAAGTCAGAAAATGTTTATTCACAGTTGGTTATTTTATAAAACCTTTTTAAGTCATTAATCAGGTCAATTAAAGCCACCAGGAAAAAGCTAGAATAGAAGTAATGTAAAATACAAAATGTACATAATATATTAAGATAATAATAATAATCGTTCGAGAAATAATAAACACAGCTCCACTTTTTG
This sequence comes from Spathilepia clonius, assembly GCA_018250295.1. Classification (NCBI taxonomy): domain Eukaryota; kingdom Metazoa; phylum Arthropoda; class Insecta; order Lepidoptera; family Hesperiidae; genus Spathilepia; species Spathilepia clonius. Next base: position 4,657 of record DWRA01002590.1, read on the forward strand.
GAAATACTTATTTGGTATGAAGAGTTCTAACGAAAATCACCGTAGGATTATGTGCGTTCAGATGATTCACGCTCAGCCCAGCTGGCGCCGACAAACACCGGCCAGCGACCTAGAACTTTGAAAATTCGTCATCCTTTATGAAAAGTATAAGTAGCTATTATTAGGCACCCAGTTATATTTAATATAGACATGGCGCCAGTTACAGTGAGACTTAGATAATAATTATCATACTTACTTAATTTAACTTACACAGGTAACAGAAATGATATAAAGTAATACTTATGCCATTAACAACGCCGTAATTAGAGTAGACACATAAGTCTGAGTCTTATCTGGAATCGATCAGAAACCTCTACCACCCTTAGGAAACGTTTGTCGCGTGTATCACTTTTATCTATTCCCTATATACCTATTTTAAAAGGAATCAGTCAAAATATTTACTGAATATTTTGTACCCGTTTCTTCCAACCTATCTAGAATGAATTTTAAAGTGGATGTAGATGAGTAAATACGAAGCTATAAGTAATTGGAGAAAATGGTAGAAGGAAATAGGGGACTGGCTTCAATAAAAAACTATAACAACATAATTAGATTTAAAAAATGTATTCTAGTTGGTTGGTTTTGAAAAAAACGATATACAGTATCGGCATTTTAAAACACCGTCGACCGTAATGTCAAAGCTTGTGCCCCTATTATTGTGCTCTATGGGATAAAAAGCGCAATTTTGTTAGTGACATGAATGTATAAACCAAATATTATGATTCATTTCTGTGCGCTGTTTTTTATACAGATTTATATTAACCAAACATTCGTACGTTTTGCGTTAAGCTACTCATAATCATAATGAAAACTTTGGAGGGAAATAATCTTTGTCCTCTTCATCGAAAGTAATAAATAACTTTCTGTTTTATTGGTTGGTAGAATTTTGCTAGTGTCAGGCTAATATTGACATATAATGACATTGACAACTTATGTGAATTATTCATTTTCATGTTTTTAATTTTGCCGTTTTGATTTAGTTAAAATAACTGTTTTATAATTTTAGTTCATATCGGTGTCAATTCGAAATATACTTTTTTTTGTAAGTAAATTCGCATTTCTGATACGCATCTGTGTGCCAATATATGGTTAGTAATTTTGAAATTTAACTTACTTGTGTCAGATAATTGGCGCCAAAACATCTCGACGTGTGAAGGTTTATAAAATAGTTCAAAATGAACAGAAAAATGAACAAAGGTCCGCCTCCAAAGAGGTTTAAATCAAATGACGACGACGACGATAATGAAGTGCCAAGCAGTTTTGAAGATCAATTAGCTGGAATGGAAGTTGAACTTGACTCTGAACAATTTGTTGGCGAAGGACCTGAAAATCGAACTACAAATACAAAATGGTCGAGGCCGGAGGTTCCTGAGCTAAATCCTTCAAATAATTCATTAGTTTTTCAACAACTTGATATTGATCATTATAATGGACCGCCAATGCAAGGTATGCCCGGGTCTCAGCTTGGGCCTGTTCCTATCATGCGAATGTATGGTGTTACAATGGGTGAAAACTCAGTATGTTGCCATGTTCATGGATTTACACCTTACTTCTATGTAACAGTGCCCCCAAATTTTTCTGACTCTTCCTGCAATGATCTAAAAACAAATCTTAATAAAGTCATACTAGAAGACCTCCGTGGCAATAAAGACAAACTTAGAGAGACTGTCTTAGAGGTAAGATTGGTCAAAGCCAAGTCAATCATGTATTACAAAGGGGATAATGAAATAACATTTGCTAGGGTTTCGGTAGCATTACCGAGGCTCATTGCAGCAGCAAAAAGACTTATAGAAAAACAACCAGTAACATTTGGCTTAATGGATCCAAATTTTTATGAGACAAATATAGATTTTGATATTCGCTTCATGGTTGATACTGCAGTTGTAGGTTGTAGCTGGATAGAGCTACCTGCAGGAAAGTGGTCCTTGAGATCAGCAAATAATCAGATAAGTGCAGAATCAAGATGTCAGATTGAAGTAGATGTTGCTTGGAACAGTTTTATTGCTCATCCCCCGGAAGGAGAATGGTCTAAGGTTGCCCCAATTAGAATATTAAGTTTTGATATAGAGTGTGCTGGCAGAAAAGGAGTTTTTCCAGAGCCTGATAAGGATCCTGTAATACAGATTGCGTCTATGGTCATCAGACAAGGTGAACTCGAGCCATACTTGAGAAATGTGTTCACTTTAAATACTTGTGCTCCCATTGTGGGGTCACAAGTTCTCAGCTTCCAATCTGAATCTGAAATGTTATCTAAATGGTCAGATTTTTTCCGTGAATTAGATCCAGACATAATAACAGGCTACAACATCAGCAATTTTGACTGGCCTTACTTGATAAACAGAGCAAAGCATCTTAAAGTGAACAGTTTCGATTTTTTGGGAAGAATCAAAAATATTAAATCTGTTATCAAGGATTCAATTTTACAATCAAAACAAATGGGGCGTCGAGAGAATAAAAGTATAAATTTTGAAGGAAGAGTTCCCTTTGATCTACTCCTGGTACTTGTAAGAGATTATAAACTACGATCGTATACATTGAATGCTGTCAGTTACCACTTTTTACAAGAACAAAAGGAAGATGTCCATCACAGCATCATTACGGATTTACAAAATGAAAGTGAGCAAACCAGAAGAAGATTAGCCATGTATTGTTTGAAAGATGCATACTTACCTCTAAAGCTTCTGAATAAGTTAATGTGCATAATTAATTACATGGAAATGGCCAGAGTAACTGGTGTTCCATTGTTATGCTTGCTAACAAGAGGTCAGCAAATCAAAGTTGTGAGCCAGCTTCTAAGGAAAGCTAAAGATGCAGGATATTTAATGCCAGCTTATCACGGACAAGGTTCAGATGATCAGTTTGAAGGTGCAACTGTTATTGAGCCCAAGAAAGGCTATTATGCAGATCCCATATCAACTTTAGATTTTGCTTCACTATACCCTAGTATCATGATGGCACACAACTTATGTTATACTACTTTAGTGCAACCAAATTCACAAAGAGAACAGAATTTTAATACTGATGATATTACAGTAACACCATCTAAGAACACATTTGTAAAGGCCCATATCAGAAAAGGATTATTGCCTGAAATTTTAGAGTCATTATTGGCTGCTAGGAAAAAAGCAAAAGCAGATTTAAAAGACGAAAAGGATCCATTTAAAAGATCTGTACTTGATGGAAGACAATTGGCATTGAAAATAAGTGCTAATTCAGTATATGGGTTTACAGGAGCCCAAGTTGGTAAATTACCTTGTCTAGAAATATCAGGAAGTGTTACTGCCTATGGACGAACAATGATTGAATTTACTAAGTCTGAAGTGGAGAAAAAGTATACCAAGTCTAATGGATACAAAGAAGATGCAATTGTTATATATGGTGATACTGACTCAGTCATGGTTAAGTTTGGAGTAAAAACTCTTGAAGAGAGCATGGAACTAGGCAAAGAAGCTGCTGACTTTGTTAGTTCAAAGTTTGTAAAACCAATTAAATTGGAATTTGAAAAAGTTTATTACCCATACCTTCTTATTAATAAAAAAAGATATGCTGGTCTCTACTTTACTAGGCCTGATAAATATGATAAAATGGATTGCAAAGGAATTGAAACTGTTCGAAGAGACAATTGTCCCCTTGTGTCCAACATGATGAGTACATGTCTCCAAAAACTTTTGATAGATAGAGATCCAGATGGTGCTGTTAACTATGCTAAACAAATAATCAGCGATTTACTTTGCAACAGAATTGATATATCCCAGTTAGTAATAACAAAAGAATTAACTAAAAATGATTATGCTGCTAAACAGGCACATGTAGAATTGGCGAATAAGATGAGAAAACGAGATGCAGGTACAGCACCAAAACTTGGTGATAGAGTTCCTTATGTATTGTGTTGTGCTGCTAAAAATACTCCTGCATACATGAAAGCTGAAGATCCCATTTACGTTTTGGAGAACAGTGTACCCATTGATTTTAACCATTACTTAGAGAACCAACTATCAAAACCACTTTTAAGGATATTTGAACCTATTCTTGGAGAAAAGGCAGAGTCTCTACTGCTTAAAGGTGAACACACAAGGACTAAAGCCATGGTAACTTCAAAAGTAGGTGCTTTAGCAGCTTTTACAATGAAAAAGGAGAAGTGTATTGGCTGTAAGACTGTAATGCCTAATAACGCAAAGAAAGCCTTATGCAATCATTGTCTGAGTAAAGAAGGTCAGTTATACATTACTGAAGTATTTAAATTAAGGCAACTTCAGGAAAAGTTTTCAAGGCTTTGGACTGAATGTCAAAGGTGCCAAGGCAGTTTGCATGAGGAAGTCTTATGTACCAATAGGGATTGCACTATTTTCTACATGAGAAAGAAAATGGGAATGGAGTTAGATACTCAAGAAAAAACCGTCCGGAGGTTCGGAGAGCCAATCTGGTAACAGAATTTGTACTTTTAATCAATGTTTAAGCGGTATTTCAAATAAAAATAAACTTTCAATAACATATTTTATTTCTTTTCTTCTATATATATGTAAACAAAATCATTCACAATAATATACCTTAATTTATCGTTAATTAACTCAACCCAGAAAGCATATTGGAATGTAATTAAAAAGAGAGCAAAGCTTTTAATATGGGTAGGTTTCGATACATTAAGTACATTTTATTACTAAACAGATCAAATTTGGAATGACAGAACACTTGACTCACTCCACATAAATAGCTTTAGTCATTCATTTATTTTTAAAATAAATTAGTTCATCTACATACACATTCGCAATGCCAGAAAGGCCAAAAAAAATTGTGCAGGTTGAGTTAGTCTCAAAGTACATGCCATCTGCTTAAACTGTGATTACATTCTCTTTTAAAACTCATGCTGAGTTTTTATAATATAGTATTTAAATTTACACCAATTTTAAAAGTCAAATTATCACAGAAATTATAGATAAAATAGAAGAGATATATAATATTGGGTAGGGTATAACAGTGGATTAGGTACAAAGCTTTACCTGTAACTAAAATTAATATGTCGAACAGGTCCTTTAAAACAATTTTTTAGTTACACAGCAGAACTCATTGCCATTATGAAGTAATACATCGAATAATAGTGGACAAATAATTATTTACATTAATTCATTTATTTATTTTTATACAAGACTTTAGGCTAATACAGCTTTATAAAATTGAAATGCACATTATAAGTCAAACAATATTTTGCATCCCATCAAATTATTTAGATGGCTTTAATGGTTTTGAAATAAAAAGTTAGTCAGAAAGTAAAAAATATAACTTACTTCTGATCCACTTAATATTTAAAATAAAATTAAAGTCAATGTTTCTATAATGTTAACTAGTATTAAGTAATAATTTTTTGGGTTATAATGATTTTTACAAGCTTTTGTTTAACTGGAAATGTATGTATCAATGCATGTTTGGATATGATCATGCTACCGAGTTTTAAACCAGTTAACCCCAACCAATTAAATAGAAATTTTATATACACGTTTAGTTTGGATGACAAAGCATAATTATAGAGACGGCATTCTCCATCCAATATGGCTAACGCCCCGTGATGGTGACCCAATTAGCTTTATGCACCCTGATATTGGTACCAAATGAGAGGATGTTCTCAAAAGAACACGAAGAAAAGGACGTTACTATAAGCTTGTTTTTAAGTATTTACATAGTGTAAAATTATAAGTACCACCTCAGATTTACAGTATAAAGACAATTTTCGAATGTAACATATAGCTTAAAGATACCACAATGATAATTAAGCTGCATATGTTTAACTTTTACTTAGACTTTAGAGTTTAAAATATAAAGATCTATACATTTACAACTCCCTAATTATGATGGAATATATTGCCCATGAATTTTTAAAATAACAAAAATTACTTAAGTTTAACGCATGAAATTAATATTTTTATTATTATAATGCAAAAATTAAAAGCTTTTATATGTTGCAAATAAAGACTAGCATAAAATGTTTACTAAAAAGCAGTAATAGTACAAAAAAATTAACATTACAGTTTTATGAAAAATATACACAAGAATTTTGAAGAATAGCTGCATTTTCATCTGTTTTCTTGAGACAAAGATCTAGTTAAATTTTGTTTGGAGATTTTATTTGACGTTAGTTGCTTATTAGAATTAATATTGTTCTTTACTACTGGCACTGTAGGGATTGTAGGGATTGGAGGTTCAAAGAAAGTATTTGTTGCAAAGTTGTTTGATAGTTTCATGATGTCTTCAAGGGTCCTAATGAAAGTATCACATGTTGCCGTGAGAAGACTGGAGGCGTCATCAATTTTCTGTAATGAGAAAAAAAACATTAACTTTAGTTGTTGTTCATTTTTTTCTTAATCTTTAATCTATACAAATTACAGTAATACCCTGTTTTACGCGAGGGATATGTTCCGGAAAAAATCGCGTTAAGTGAAATTCGTGTATATCGGGGTTTACGGTTAAACATAGTTACCACTTAATATAAAAAAAATACGAATCATTTGAATCAATAATTTAAATTCTCAGAACCCTTTATGTAGTACTTATTGCATGTTATTTTTACCGAAACATGAGGAGTAATTTCTTAAATAAGCGTAGATTAAAATTCTTAAGCAGGAAATTCGTGCAACGCAAGGCTTTTAACGCGAAATTTGAAATTCGCGTTATATTGAAACCGCGCACAACGGGGTCGCGTAAAGCGGGGTATTACTGTAATACAATTCAAGTATCTGTTTGTAATAACAAAATAACCGCTTGTTACTTAATACATATGAAAGTATATACAATACTTTTAACGTAAAAATAATTGCTATGGTTTCGGGTGCTTCTGCAGTCCTTGTTTATAGTTCTATGAGTTAACCTACGTAATAATTCTGTTGTATTTAGAACTATTAACAAGTGACCATGTTATGAGTCAGCCTAGTGGTTGAAACTCAACCTATCAATCTACTGTCCCAAATTTCAAACCCAGGAACACAAGGTTAAGGTGGTAGAACCCTTTGTGGTTCGACTCCGGCGGCACCACCTCCACACCTATTTCTGCCATATAACAGCAGTGTTAAGTGCTGCTGTATTCTGGTTTGAAAGTTGTGGTAAGGGAGAGAAACTTAATGAGGCATTCCAACTTAGTCCTCAGGGGTAGCAACGCATGTGTGGTCGACTTCAGTTGGAATTCTAGTCTTATCTGGAGCAGATTACAAATGTGCCATGGGCGGCAGTTGCCACTCACCATCAGGTGAACTGCTCGTTTGCGACTCTATCATATAAAAAATATAAAAAAAAACCTTGATTTTCTAAACTCACATGCATATTATAAATTTATAATCACTAGCCTAAATCCCTCACACTGTAAATGAAGTCCAGTGCCCAGTAGTGGGACAGTGTCAGGTTGATAACATCCATGTCATACACATTCCATAAATTAGTTACCTGTATTTCAGGACCACCTTCGGCTGTGGCTGCACTCTTCACTGCATGCACCTGTTGCATCAAGAGGTCGCAATACAGCCTTAATTCTGACTTTTTATCACTTAATGAGTTGGTCTCTTCATATCTGCCACCTAGAATAAAATAAAGACAAAAGATAGACAAACCAATTTTTTACACAATCTTCTCTAATTTACCATTTAATTTAAAAAGATGTTTAGTGATGGGTCAATGGGCTATAGAATAGGAAACAATAATAAATTAAAATTTAAAGGTAGTAGAACCTATTGTGGTTCGTCTCTGGCGGCACCAACGTCACACCTTCGCAATAACAGCAGTGTAAAGCGCTGCTGTTGTCTAGTTTGAACTGTGTGGTAAAGAAGACTTACTTCTGTGGTTGATCACAGGTAGGATTCTAGTCATATCTGCAATTGATTACAAATGTTTTGAAGGTGGTGGAACCGTTTGTAGTTCGACTCCGGCGGCACCAGCAGTGTTAAGCGCTGCTGTGTTCTAGTTTGAAGGGTGTGGTAAGGGAGACAAACTTAACGAGGCATTCCAACTTAGTCCTCAGGGGTAGCAACGTATGTGTCGACTTCAGTTGGTATTCTAGTCTTATCTGGGGTGGATCACAAATGCTTGCTACTCCATCATATAAAAAAATAACAACAAAATATGACATAACAAAATTGGCGCAATTTTAACCACGAACTCTACTTTTTAAGCAAAAGTTGGTACATTTTCAGTAAATAATAGCTACTGTTTAACTTTACATATGAACGCAGTACAGTCGTAAAGTTTACTATAATAGCGTAGAACGAACTCGTCTTAATTCACATGCAATATCTGAACATAGGTGTGCGTTGAACTTTCCACTTTTTATCAACTTATATGTAGGGTGTCCATAAAAATAGAATATATGGCCAATTGTTCAGAAAAGCCTTTAAGAATAACGAAATTAAAACAGAAGAGGATTTTAAAATAAGAAACAAGTAAAATATGTAACAATTAAAAATCGCATTACAAAACGAGGACTACGAAAGAATTTAGTCGGAATGCGAAGGAGGATATTTGCAGAAAAAAATTGTAAAATTAATCATTTTTCGATTCTCATCTATGAGCATAGACTTTGCCGACTACACCTATTCTTCTTTCTATGTAAATAACCTCAAATATAATCAATATAACGACTTTATTCGTAATAGTAATTTAAAGATATTGTTAACATAATATAATTTTTACATCCGTAATTATGAATACAAAAGCATCAAGGACTTCTTATATTTTTTAGTTCCTAAATAAAACTATTTACTAATAAAAATTTGTTCATTAACACTTCTTTTAAGAAAAATCCGTACTTTTTCCTTTTTGACAACCCGAGTGGCGGAGCGGTCACCATACCGGTCTAACACGCAGTGGGTTCCCGGTTCGATCCCCGGTCAGACAGAAAGCCGAATGATGAATTTAGATTTCTGTTCTGGGTCTGGGTGTTTGTGTATTCGCCTTTGTGTGTGTCCATGGCAACTACGACACAGGATTCCCTAATCCTACTGTGGGGCTGTAAGTG
>DWRA01002591.1:0-13682 GCA_018250295.1 Spathilepia clonius
AGACAGCAGCGCTTAACACTGCTGTTATTAGGCAGAAATAGATGTGGCGATGGTGCCGCCGAAGTCGAACCTTAACGAGTTCTACCTACTTCATACGAACATTTTTACATAGCTATAATATATACCTAACTAGAAGAACCTATCTAGTCTGATCATGGATCTGAGTACGTAATTTATTGGGTATCAACGATTGAACAGAGAGACACCTGTAGTCGATGTCAGATAAACGTTGTTGCAAGATATTTTTTTCGTTCAATATTAAAGCGCTTGTAACGTGCAACGTACCTAATAAAATTAATGACTCATTACAGTATAAAAATAGATAAGATAAATTAATGATTATTGTATCTGTCATAAGAATTATAAAGGTACGTACGGATGAAACACCTCAATGTCTGAAGTAATATTTACGAAGCAACACCCACCTTAATACGGAGATTGAACGATTAAAGGAGTAATTAAGTATCGACGCTCATTCTGTCGTGGCGACTCTCAAATTTGCATGTTAAACGAAGTTTAAGTTTAGTTTTTGTTTTGCATCCTTATTGAGACGCTTGGTTGTTCGCGTGCGTAGCCCCGAGGACACATCAGAGTAACTAAAAACCAATAACTAAGAAGCATATTTAAAAATCCCATTCCTTTATACATAAGGTCTAAATTACAGCTCAATAAGTGTAGTTACTACTGGTACCAATGATCGACTTTTTAATTGTTTTGTTAACGTCAGCGTAAAGGCGTAGAGATCGCTTGCTCAGATTTTGTGCGGTCGCTTATTTGAATACGATAGCTTTGTCAGACGAGAGACAGTTTAGTAGGAGTTCATTTTAATTACTCACTCTGTATTATAAATAGATATCTATATTCAATGTTGCAATTTTTCACAGTTCCATTTCGGCGTGCCATCAAGACACCTTTCATAGTAACAGTATAATGATTCAACGTAATGTTTTCCTGTTTCATATGGCAGACTTACATGTATGATGCATTTCAATTTAGTCCTCAACGGTAACACAGCATATGAGTTTACTATAATAACCGTGTTCTTCTTAATCTATTTTTAACTCTATTATAATCTATTATTGTATTATAGTCATAACTACTGCATAGAAAGAAAGAAAAAAATATTACTTACGTCATTACGAAAATTACTTTACGTACTATGTGATATTTAAAAAAATATATACGCGACGAGTAGATAACCTTTTCCTTCGGTGAAGGAAGTAGGTTAAAATAGATGTCTGAATTTGAATGTACCTACTAGCTATTGAACCTAGACTATGGACTGGTACTAGCTAGTTGTTATACCTTCTTTTTTTGTTTTCGAAGGGAAAACCTTCAAAGGAACCAGGTTATGTGGGATTTTCACCCACTAAAACCCTCCTTGTAGCCGTCCTCATTGCTTAGTAAAAATTATTTAATATACCTACCCTTGAAAAAATAAGGTAACAAAATTAGCCACGAAATTCTAAATCCATTATCTAATATATTTTAGGTTATTAGCTTGCCGCAGTACACAAGCGTACCGTAACATACACAAGTAGGTAAGTACTCTTGCAGGAAAAGGAAATAAATTACGTACTTACGTCGGTAAGCCATATTAAGCGACCCCAATTAGCCGAGATGAGATATATGGCTATATAACATATATTTCGTTCGGGGGTTCGATTCTCCGTTAGCGGGCGCTGGTCAAGCATTAAAATATTAAGGGCCCTCTAATCTACCATGATTGAATTTGCGTTCTGATACCCCGTCTGTAGTATGCTTAATTCTTTGAGCTATGTATTTGGGCTCTTACCAAGTTAACCTATTTTTTGTGTACACTTATGATATTAACTCAAACCCACGGGCTGTTTAGAGTTTAAAATGATTTGTAATACATTTGACCGTAATTCGTAACACATGCCAATATATTAAGTAGATAATGTATCTCAAATACTTTTCTGCTTTCTTCAGCTTTATAATAGTTGATCGATATCTTTTTTTAAATATCAGTGTTTGCGCTGAATTTATTCTATGCTTAAACATAATTAGTTAGATAGGTATCTACGTAAATATGTAGATACGTACGCAGCCATGTAAGTACATATCCTAAGAACTCTAACTCTTTTCAAATTGTTCAATGCGTTATATAGTATTAACTCCATGAGCTACAATACCATCTTTACCGTATCGATTCTATGCCACAAAAAGTGGAAACCTAACAAAACTTTCAATAGCTAAATACTCTCAACTCGGCATACTCATAAAATATCCGAACTATCTCGAATAAGATCATTTCGAGTAGCCACCGTGAACCAGTGGTAGGTGATAGCCACACGAAATAAATCTGCGAGCAGTACACAAAGCGTGCGGGCCCCCGATAGCGAGGATCCAGAGGCGGCGGAGAAAATTAGCATTTTAATAAATACACACCCTTTCAAACGAACCGCCCATAAATCCACCCGGATCTTTATAATCAAATTCAAACACATTACTCTTATTTTGCATGTGGAAACTCACGTAAACGCCGAGCTAACTCTTTACTAGGTACCGAGGTTAAGTAATGACGGTACAACTTGTGTATTGAGAGATTTTTTTATTATATTATGCAAATTTTATTATACAATATATGTAGTACAAGTAGTAGATATAAGTAGAAAAATTACGATTATTGTACTATAACTATTTTTATCTTAATTCGGTAGTGCGTACACATTATAATATAAAAGTCTGCCACACATTTCATTATAAACTTTGTAAATTGTGTTAGGTATAAAAAATATCTGTAGTCCGTTTCTGGAGTCACTCACTTTTAATTTTATGTAATTGCTTTACAACATTGCTTGCAAATCACCCTTACTTTGGGACAAGATCCGTACCCAGTACTGCCCAATAATGAAATATCTATCAAAACTATAAACGATTCTTTTCTGTGACGAAGGATATGATTTGACTATGTAAAACTACTTTTTAACATTTCCATTTAACATACTATTAGTGAATGAAATTCAGTATTTCGTCAAAGGCAACTTCATAACTCCTGCACTCACTTTTAACAATGATCCGGACATTTATCAGTAGAGCTGTTTCACTGCACTGTTTTCACCACCTACACTTAATAATTTAAGCCATTGCAAGGGTAAATCATAGGGTATACGTGATCAAACGATGCAGCAATAAATAAATCAAGTGGTTAGACACAAGAGTTGTTTATGGCACATCTTTGTGACGTTTTCATGAAACGTTAACGTACGCTCACTAATTTTGGTTAGATCCGGACTAATGCTCATATTTTATCTCCATGCGTACTGAATTTGCAGTTTTAGTGTACATTTTATAATACCGTGCTGTATTTACTACATTTATAAGTAAAATTTGTGAAAGTAATAAATGATTCGATGTTGAAGATAAGATAGAAATATGTACATTTTCAAATAAAGACTAAAATATAAAATGGCGGAATGTCTATTTGCTTCTCTTGTTCTTATGATGTGTAAGCAAAAGCATATTAGGTATGTCTATGTCAAGTCATACAAATTAAAAATTATATGAACACGCCTTCAAGAATAAGCCTGAAAAGGGTATTGACTAAATAGACCTTTGTTTATCTGCGACATTCAGGCGTCAAATATTTTATATTAAATAATTTCTACAAAATGAACCAACATACAATCATTTGTCCTGCATTAAACTTAAAGCTTACAATTAATGTATACAGTACGACGCACAGACTTAGATGTATAGCATGTATTCGACAATTAAACTAAGCAACTGGATCGCGGTCATCGTAATCTTGGATAAGGGTGAGCGCATAAATCAGGGTGACGCCTGGGGCCTTTACTTTATCTACTGTGTGCGGGTGACGCTGGCCTACCACTGATTTGAATGCCTGGAAAGGTCACGTCGTATACTATACATTTGGATACATAATATTAGAAGGACAGTAAGTATTAGTATGATAATCGATTACGAACGTAGAACATTAAGAAATATTAAGTAACTATAATAAGATTTAACGGGTTATGCGCTGCACATTACCTTTGAGTATTCTCTTCTCTTCGGAGATATATAGAGGTCCATCAGTACTCACTTCTATTCACTTTTTCACATTGACCTTACCTAAACTCTTTTTCAGTAATTATTCTCTTTTCTGCTCAGGTAAATCAACTCCTTAATACGTGTTCTTGAATAGGTAAGCAATAATCTAATTTCCCTAAAAACTCTTTTTAAAGTAATAGAAAATAAAATAGTAAAAATATAGTCTTACAGTACAGGCATAGGTAATAGGTACACTTATATATATTTTTATCTAGAAAGAGTGATAAAAATACGTGGCAAAATCAGCAAAAATTAATTAAGAATGTAAAACTATAACAACCCTCTATTTCAAAATTAATAATTTTTGTTACCCCTCTTGTGAAATACATACCTAATTCGAAAGTGCATCGAAGGATTAATTATTTATAGGCACTTGTTTGATTAAAAATGTAATAAATTTTGCCGTTAGTCAACAGTGTAGATAATAGTTGAAGTTTTAATATTACGAAGTATGGTGACTGATTTGGTGATGTCTTTTGGCAATTTTGTGTAACGTTGTGAAAGATCAAACTGTATGATTTGGTAATATCAACATTTTATCACAACTTTCATTTGAAAGGTGTAGGTAGTAATCAGAGTGAGCATTGAAATTTTTTATACAGTTTATAATTTAGTATTTTGTGATAACTAAATTAAAATTAGAGATTCGTTTTTTTTTTTGTTTTTTAAGATACCCTTCCGCGGCGCTATATCCTGGTTCCCGATAATTGCGGCCCGCCCGCCCCGGCGGAACGCTGAACACCTCTGACCCATCCTGAAACTTGCAGCCGATCACAATAAATTATTAACGTACGCTAGTTCTATGGAATTTGTGTGAGAGAATGAAGTAAATTGTACGAATCATTAAGAGACATTTACGGACGCACTTCTACACTTACAAAATTAAAGTAAATATATTATTCAAAATAAACTCAACACAAGACACAAAATAGGAGATATCAAAATATTTTTGAACTTACCTTCTCTACTTGTATCTTTTTATCGAAGTATGTAATCATAGCGAGTCCCGATAATCTATCGTCACTAAATAATTCCTCGATTTATATGTAACTACCGCTATTGCGGACTAGCTAAAGGCCCAAAATTAAATATTATACCAATAAAAGGGATAATAATGGCTTCTCCCGCATCCGACCGCGCCGATAATTCCTCCGTACGCCGCCCAATAAATATACCTTCGACATTTTCAAGTTAGACGGAGTTGGTATATATCATACTAACCTGAAGAGAGACAGGAACCAGGCCCGCCCTTGGGGCGATACAGTAATAAAGGGAATCCCTTTAAACGTGCTACGCATCCTTGTCCCTTAGACTTATAAATATCAATTTATACGCCAAGTCAAATATGGATAAAGCTTGGCCATTTTCGCGCTGCCCGGCTGTACGCTATCCATCTTGTGCCCCTGTTATGTCTCAATTTTTCTTGTAACAGAACATACTGCCATAATCATTATAAATTATTACACTACATTTTTTATAGCAACTTATGATCACGCACCAAATTTTCAAATTTAAATTATTTTCGCGTCATATATTTTATTTCGAGTGTTATGGAATTAACTGTTATAAACTATCATACAATGTATACAACTAAATATTTATATCCGATTTACAAATAGATATAGAGATACTGAGCACAAATTCCTCGCATTACACCAATTGCGAAACGCGAATTCAAGCTTACATTAACATTCATTAAATACCTACATTCTCCATTTAAATTTAGAGTCAACAAACAAAAATAGAGCGATACATTACGAGGATTTACGGTACAAATATATGTAAAGTTTGCCAGATATATTATATTTGGGGTTGGTCCCAAGATGAGGGGGGGTACGTGAAAACATTCGGCTACGTGCCCAGGCATAATGCCTTTAAAGGGCGCTGAGGATGCTAAGCTTCCGTAATTCGTCTTTCAGGAATCCCTAATTTGAAATGTGGATGAGTTTCGGAATACCGGAAGTTAAATAGGATCTGGCCCAAGTTCGCAACACACTTGGTACCTTTTGCCCCTGTAAGTGTACACTATACATATAAGTTGAATTTGTATTAATTTATGATTTAAAAAATAACAAAAAATAAAAACCGACATCTATGCCAGAACAAAAAAATTGAAAGATATCAATTTTTTTTTAGTTTTGAAGGTGCTCAAATTGGACCCGGTTTATACCGTAATCCAGTGAAATATAACAAAGATATATTCTCTCGTATTTCTACTAAACATCCACAGGTAATCTGTGTCGCGAATTGATAAAATGTCATCAAGATATATTCGCACAACAAAGGTTATGATGAGCGCGAAACTTTGCGACTATACTGCACTTTAAAATCAGCAAAACTACGGACAAAAGCTGCTGAAAGCGCTGAAAACGTTCCACGATAAGTTTTTCTTCATTAAAAACCGGGCAACGTTCGTGGATTTAAAATTTTCGCTTCAAAGTTGTTTGGAGATTAGCGACAAAGCGGCGGCGATATCTTAAATGTGGATCTGTTGTAAACAAATTCACGCTCGCTTTCCTCGATTTATGAGTTTATTTATCATTAACGAATTATTAAAGCGCGAGGATTTTCACCTTTTTTTGAGCGCTTTTTAAGCTGTACTGTTATAAACTGCGTTTGTGATGTTTATCGTTATTGTACATAAGCATCGAGGATTTGTGTGGTTAGTTAGATATTCTATTAAAAAACAATTATTTAGCAAGTAATTGGTCAGCTGTACCGAGATTTTATAATAATTTTAATTAAAACTATTATAAATATTCACAAGATACTCCTATTAGGATATGAAATAATTATAGAACTTTATGATAATTAAATTGAACGTTTATGGACATAATTGAGTAAACATGATACTTCAACACTCTCCAGTCGTATTAAAAATTAAGTATATCGTAGAACAATAGATAGTCAAGTAAAAGTTAAAGGAGAGCTCTTTGTGGTTTCACTCCGAAAGCGAACCAATTTAGATCTCAGGGGTAGTAAAGCATCTGTGACCAACCTCAGGTAATCTTATCTGAAGTAAATTACAGATGTCCATAGTCGGCAGTTACCACTAACCATCAGGTGGACCGCAAGTAGCTCTTAAAAGTAATTCGATGTAACTCGTGATTTAAGTACGTAATGTACGTAACGTAATCGTAATGACTTTAAAAAGCAGTAAATAAAATAGTCTCGGAAATAATGAAAAACGTGCTTCTAGTAATATGACAAAAAAGGTAAAAGTACACAAGAATAGTATTTGGACTACACAAAGGACCCGTTAAGGAGCAACAATACGGGGACCCATCTGCGCCCGCTTCCGAGATTCAATTAAATTTTTACTGAAGATTATCACGCGCGCATAAAACCAGGCGAGGTGCGGAAGTATTACGTGTACGGATAGAATGTGATACGATAGAAATAGAAAATATTGTAAGTTGTATGATGTTATCAAGTTGTACGACATGTCACGCGTGTTACCTAAAAATGTGTTTCCTACTATTTTGCGAAAAATCTTACTCTTTACAATAACTGACACAAGACTGAGTATATCTTAATGACTTAATTAGTTGAAATAATTCTCACGAATAATATTATAATTCTTACCTAAACCTCTATAGCACCGTATTGTCGTGAAAACAAAATGTAAATAAGAAACAGTTATTTTGTGGGAATAGTTCTAGTCTAGTCATAACAGGCACTTTAATGTTCCTTTAATTAAAATTTGTGCGAGTCTAAGAGAGTATGAATATTTTAACGAAAAAAAGTTATTTTGTGGAATAAATGTCAAATTAAATATGTATTATCACTAGCGGCGTATCGATAGATATTGTAATTTTCCGGTACTTTTACGATACATTTGATATAAGTATAATACATTTAAATAAAATTTCCCTAATTTTGTCAACAATGGTCAGTTTCTAAATATCCTGACCTAGTGATTTCCAGACCCTTGGTAAAGTATGTCGCTCCCTATATTATTATGTGTATTGAATACGTGAGTAGATGTATAAGTTTAATTCAATATAATTCCTACTATGATTTATTTACCTGTAGGTTTTACATTTTTTATTTTTTATTCTTGTTTTAGCAAATGACTTGTTGATATTTGTATATCTTTTTTCAACGGTAATGTCAGCCACTATTTATACATAAATTACGTATAACAACCCACAAACATCTTAAAATTGTAATTCAACGTCAGATGCCATTAAGTACATCAATGTCTATCGCGATACGTAATGAAGTACATCTGTTTACCCGTAGCGGCGTCGTAAATGAAAAATAAACATGCGTGGAGCACTTCGCTCGCGATGTCACACGTATTATCATTGTTTGTGAGTTCACACCGTTGTTCCTGTGATTTAATGCTGTACAAACTACGTGTGTACTCCGCCTTATGGTACTCGACTCTCTTGAGACTTATATTAATCTTGAGTCTAAGTCTAGAAACTGTAGAAGTCTGAAGGACGGACGGGTAATTAAATTGGTTAAGCCTACATTATCTTCACTCTGGTGCTAACAGATACAGTCAGACTCCACGTATCTACCAAGTATTTACTCTATTACGTCTTCACAGTGCTTACTACTTTAGATAAAAATCAAGTATGTACTTAATTTTATGTAGATACCTATATGGTTAATGGATTATTGAATTCTTCATTTCGTTCTTAAAGTTGTTTGATACCTACCAATGAGCGCTTAACCCGTAAGATAGCCTTTGGTGGTTGGAGATGGTTAATCATAGACGATTTTTGAGTTCAATAGTGTGACGATAAAAAGCAAATTAATCAAACTTTGATATTATGTCAGTGATTATTTATATCCAAAACTTAATCGATTTATAATTGGATGTCACATTTTTTTAAATTAAATGTTAAGTTTAGTACTTGATATTATGTTGCAAGTCCAAATCATAGTGTTTTGACAACCACCATTTCTATCGTATGCGATGTACCAACTTAGACCTGAAAGGGGACAACAATCTTTTACCTTCTTTCGGTATGACTCCTACCCATTATGGAATTAGTAAGATGCAGGTACACCAGGGGAACTTTAATTACGTTTTGGATCAATGGAAATAGATAAACTAACCCAGATTTTTGGCAGACAAGTTAAAAATATATTTTGCAAAATGATGTTTATAAGGAGTAACGTTTTATATTAGGTAAACAGTATGCTTTTTGTTTCAATTTTACTTAAGGATTTATAGCATAAACACTTGCTAAGGTAAACGATTACCACCGGTTTAAGAAGAAGCAACAGGAATTTCTTGTACTAATAAATTAACGTGAGGGTTTGACGTTATTTATTGTTGAATATTTATAAGTTTGTTTTATTACGTAAATTAAATATTTATCAAAGATTTTTTAAATCTTGTGTATACATAAAAAATCGTTTATTGATGCTTCAATACTTTCACTTAAATCTGTAATGTTAATGCAATTTCAAGTTCAGCATCATATAGATAATGTCAATTTATATTGAACTGACTATTTAATACAGACCGCCATTACTTATTCAATAAGAGACCAACGAACACACTAATATCTTTATAAGCGAACCCAAAACAAATTACCATAGAAAAGAGATTCAAAAACTTTCCCTACACTCATACCCATTATAAGTTTTCCCAAGAAAAACACTTTTCGTGCACACGTCTCTCGCAGTTTTTTCCCGGCGCAGTTTTCTAAGTGCTATAAATCTTTCACGTAAATAATTGAAACGATATTTTATGCCAAAACATTCCGCGGGTAGGGAGATGTCGCGGGAGCGCCACCTGCCGCCCTTTCTGCTAACTTGTACCACTTTCCACTTTAATTTGGTTGCGTAATGTATTTTCAATTACATTCAAAGGAGCACGGTGATTTGTGGTGGACTCAGAGAGATTGGAGAATAATAAATTCTTTCTTTACCTAATTTAAAGTTACCGCGGGGTATAGATGGCCGTGTTACGGGAAGATCCAGATGCTTAGATAATTTGGGTAGGTATTTATCTAAGTTAAAAAATATTTAAACACTTCTGTACTTTTTAAATTACCGTGATCCATCGTGTTAACATTTAAAAATGTATAATTATTAATTATTACTTAACACACAAGAACTTAATTAAAAATAATGGAAACTTGTCTCTACGTAGTACCTACCAGTAGTAATAAATTCTGATGGAGATAACTTCCTACCCATTTTAGTTAGAAGAATTTGAGAAGGTACAGGCAATGCATTTGTTGCTAATCTTAGGCAAGATTTCAATCCGCCTTGGGGTTGATTATAGACGAGGGTCACCATGGGCGGCAGTAGCTTGTATGCTCCTTTTCTATTTGTTTTTAATTCGTAACTCATGTTTCCTTTTTATTATTTATACATAAATAAAAGTCAAAATTAAATAAATTGTGAATATTTATTTTCTACGTTTTTCAATTAAATATACAAATATTCTTAACATATTTAATGTAAGTATTTTGCAAATAAATTTTCCGAGTTACTGTTTAGAATAATCTAAACAGTCAAAAGGTGTTTCAAAAAATTACAATGTCAAATTACACCCAGTGTATTCATATTTAGGTTTGAAATCTCAGCAGACTGTACTCCCTAATCTGATAAAATGACCTTCGTTCAATCTACAATGCACACCAGCGTCATAAATAAACTCACTTTTTCACTTCCAACAGCAAATTTATCATTTCGTTGGACTTTTTTTCTTTTTCTCCCTCTTTTTGTACATCTTGGATCACACTTTTAAACGCCATTTATTTCTCGATTCGACGTTCCATAACGTTTTACGTGCCTTGATGAAGGTATCGTTATGTGATATCTGATAATAAAATGCTTGAGTAGGCAGCTTCATTCGATTTGCATGTTTAGGCTTGAATTTATTTCTTTATAAATATAGTGCTTTTGTAGGTAAAGCTCCTACTTATGCACTTTTGCCATATGAACAAGTCATTATTCATTACGTCGTTTGATCATGAATGAACACGCATTTTTTAATGTGCTCTCGTTTAGAAATAATTTATGTTCGATTTTTTTGTAGCATATTGGGTACAATTTGTTTTTATCTAATTGTAATAAATTAATTCCCTTTAAGCTAGAAAAAATATCAATGCATTATTTAGTAGACGAACAAATTAGTTCAATTACATAAATAACTACTAGCGATTTTATTTCAAACACCATTCACTTCAATCTGCATTCATCAGCATTAATATTTAGAAAAAACGTGACTAATGAACCGAAAACTGTTTTATACGGATTGTTTTTAAACTCAAAGCAGATGAACGAATCCTGTTCGTATCCTTTGTGTTCTTATGTGCATTATGTTTTCGGTCTCGCGGCAATAAGTCATACGTGTAATGAATAAGGGCGATTTGTTTTGAATCCGTCTAAATTTATGGACGATATCGGGGCTTTTTACAGGCGTTTTTCTCCTCATTCCGCCATTGTGATCGCCTTTTTCTGGCCCTTTATCCATCCCGAAGTTTTTTTATCGTCCTCAACAGTGACACTTTACGAGTTATTAATTGGTTGTCACAAGTTTATTTATTTCTCTATTTTGACAGCGCAGCGTTTTTCGCCGTATATTATGGAGGCCGGATTGAAAATCTATCATATTCAGGTTCTCGTAAATTCGGCGTGATATAGTGCGTTACACGGTAATAACTCTGCGAATGCGTCGAGTAGTGCGGACGGATGTGACGCGCGTTAAATAATGACGTCGGATATTAAAATGGCTGCCGAATATTGATTTTCTCTGAGATGCCTAATTAATAAACGATTTTCATATTTGTATTAACGTACTGTGTCTAGATACTCGTGGTAGACAATAGCCTAAAACTTTCACTCTGAGAGGAGTCCCGTGACTAGCCGTGGAACTGTCATGGATTGACATTATGCATTTTAAGACAAGTTATGCTTTGCATTAGGTTAAAAAATAACCGTACTTGTTTATCTTAGTTAATTTTGCCAAATTTTGGTTTTAGCAAAGCTATGATTTTTTTTTTATTATTAAATTCGTCCATAAATACCTGACATTTGACATTGGGCAGTATAATCCTGTACCTATTTGAAACCAATTGATTCGCAATTAAGAACAATGTTATTACGACATATGTAGCACGCAAATACTTATATGAGTAAGTCTGCAATAGTAGATAAATATTGTACGAGCAAGTACGTAGGTACTCGATTTTCGGGATAAAATCCGTTTAAAACATCACAACGATACAACTTAGAGCCTTTCTCTTACGCAACACTAACGTTCATAATGTATGTATGTGCAGGTCTGTATGCTATTTCCCCGTCTTATGTAGGTTCTTTTTTTCCGCCATAAAGCATTGTTGGCTGCTTTATTCCTTGATTTATAAGAGACGTTGGAAAGACAAATAGCCGGATTGTGTTCCAAATTTTTAAAGCCACATTTCGTTTCGTACTCTCGCACCCCCGCTGTATTACCTACCTTACTAAGCTCGGCGAGTCTTGGTATTTGAAATGTTACATGGCCTTATGGTCTTGCATTGGTGATGATGTTTAAGTGTCTAATTAGTGTAAGTAGTTATAATTTACATAATTTGCGAATGAGTCTATACCTTAAGTAAAATTTAGTAGCATACAGCCTATGTACTTCAAATCTCCCTTTGCACACATATATATATTGGTTATCCTTGAATACTTTACTAATTAGAGTGGTCAGTTCGTGTCATCGAGGTGACACCACCACCACACCGATTGCTTCTACTTCCTTATACAAACAATTTTAACCGGCTTGTCTGGTTATATTGTGCAGGTGCTGGTATGGTAATAAGGACGGCGGCATGTGTGGTCGGATGCTGCCGTCACCGGGGGGGTTTTAGTGATCCCACATAACCCCGTGCCACTCCCACGGCACCGGAATACCCTTTGAAGGTTTCCCCCCGTCAACAAAAAAAAAAGCTGCTGGTATGGTAAGAGTGTAAGAGCGTAACTTCTATTGTTGTGCGAGGCGTTCTAACTTAGTCTACCTGGGTAACAACTCGACGTACGACTACCTATGAGTCCGATACGAAACATGAGTCCTCTAATGTTCTTAACCTAAAAAGGTATCAAAATCGTTAAGTACAAATAGCAGAAACGGTGCCCTTATTAAAATGTGTTTTCCCGCGTCTTTCGCTGCTTAGCCGCGCCACCTATCGGCCTGTTGGAAGATTTAATGGGAATTCTCTCATTTCTATCGGGTCTTACGCGCGAATTTATATCCCAACTCGGATCTTTTTACATACGATTGTACTTCCACGGATTTATACTTCCGGTAAGTTGCATTTAAAAACGTCGCGTACATTTTCTTATATCCGATAAGACCGGATACCTACTCGTGTATGGACGCTGCTATGGTTGCGTTCTAAGATCATTTAAGAACATAGTTTTAGTACCTACTTAAAATAAAGATATGGTTATTATTCAAATGTTTACAAATTGTTTACGAACCTATGTCCTACCTATTTGCTTTGTCAGAATTAAATTTTATATGTCGAAGGAAAATGGTTTTGTTATTTTTTATATCTTGGAGTAGCGAATGAGCATGCAGTCCACTCGATGGTAAGTGGCAACTGCCGCCCATGGACATTTGTGATCCACCCCAGATAAGACCAGAA
>DWRA01002592.1:0-13681 GCA_018250295.1 Spathilepia clonius
AGGTGGACTGCATGCCAGTTTGCTACTCCATCATATAAAAAAAAATCTTAGGAAGTAATCGGTTAAAAAAATACACTCCTAATACTATTGTTTTTAATCAGATACGGTTTAGAACCGTGTTTTATATAATGACACTGATTAATTTAAATGCCACGGCATCATTAAAGTCTGTAATTTTAATTTACATTTACGTCATTTAATACAATACATATAGTATGTAAAAGTAATTACATATATGCATGCAAATATGAGTTATAACTTGTGGACGTTTCGCAATCTTCAATCTACTTACCTCCCATTTATTTTCAGTCACGTACAAACTAACTTGGCATCATTGAATTCTCTATGTACGACCAACAACGGGTCTTGATAATTTTTTATATGATATATTCGACTCCGGTGGCACCACCGCCTCAGCTATTTCTGCCTTATAACACCAGCGTTAAGCGCTGCCGTTTCCCGGTTGTGGTAAGGGAGACAATCTCATCCGAGGCATTCCAACTTAGTCCTCAGGGGTAGCAACGCATCTGTGGTCAACCTACGGCAGGATTCTAGTCTTATCTAGGGTGCATTACAAATGTCCATGGGCGGCAGTTATCACTTACCATCAGGTGGACTGCATAATCGTTTCCTACTTAATCAAATAAAAAAAAATAGCTGTATATTTAATATCATTTTGGTATGTGTTTTGGAAAACCCCGTCCATCAATTATATAATAGATTTAGCAGGTGCCTCATTTCACATTCCCCCGGAACGTAATGCTCAACCAACTAATAATTTAAATACACAATTGGATACTAATAAGCAACCAGTAGTAGTGGACTATGTATTTTGATATTTAACATTGCTAATTACGGGCAAAGAAAAACAAATCATGAATCGGTTTTTCGCACGAAAATCACCAGTAGACCTTTATACTCTGTGTGTAGTTTAATTATTGGTAAGTGAAGTAAGACGATCGTAAACGGTTCTTGGTTCTTGATAATAGTAGCAATTTTGTATTGTGTCTAACTATCAGATTAATTGCTTGCAGCAACTATTGGTCTGAGGATTCATATTACTGCTCTATTAATTGGATAGTACGATGGTGATTGAGTTGGTTTAATCATTTTAGCCTTCTAATGAGAAACCTTATTTCCAGTATAAGACAGTTAACTGTAGTGATGATGAGACTGATTATAATCGTGAAGGAAAACTTCTTAAAGAAATGTCATCTCCATGTAGTCAACGCATGTAGTCTTCACTTATAAATGTATTTTCACTTACCCATTTTTGTATTTAACTTGTGTTTTTTGTACTATACCAGTGAAAATTACGTTAGTGATCAATAAATAAATAAATAAATAAATAAATAAAGCTTATGATGGTGTGTAAGTAGTAAAGTCTACTAATCCATACTTGACCACCGCAGTGGGCCCTGACTTATAGGCTAAATACTCTTTCATTCTAAGCGCAAGCCTGTATCAAGAGTGGGTAGAAAGTTTATTAAACTTAAATTCTTGTAATCAGTCAAAATATTCGCTGAATTGTTTCCACAGTAAAATACTTCGTACGTGAAAATCACATATAATTCTGACATTTTTATGATTGGTCATAAAGACCCATAAACCATTAATAGGTAAAAATGCAACAAACCATGGAAATATTTTATAGCTTTCGAGTCTAAAAATGGTTTTCCGTAAAAATCACGAACTGTTTAGTAAGAATCGATATCAGTGCAGATATACAAAAATACATCTGCCGCTGAAGCCGCTCACATAAAATATTTAACGTGAAGTATTTGAATGCTAGTATATATGGTTTATTTTATGTAGAAGACTACATACCTACGCTGACCTAACCCCAAAACAAGAACAAACAGAACTTTCCTCTTTGTGTAACAGTATGAATACGGTTGGCTCTACAAAATTCTTGCTCGTGTATGTAACGTATTGTATTTGTTCGGCACACCGTTACCCTCACAACAGAATATGTTTCGGTGAAAGCACTACAAGGAGCGACACTAAGTACTACTATGCGGTAGACTAAAGTATTAGTAGTTGCTAGAAATTAATTTGGAACTGCGAAAGTTCCCTGTTTCACATCAAAGAGCGAAACTGTTCCACAGGTATTTTACTGCATAACGGTGAACTTTGAAAGATAGGGATTTATCAGTTAATTAATTTAACTTGTGGTGGAAAGTTGTGTCGTGTGGTTTCATTTTATAGATTAGATGACCCCATGTCCGTTTGTGGGTGCCGTGGGAGGCTATTAAGGGTTACTGGGGCGTAACATTTCATCAACACATCATCATCAAGTTGGTCACAGGGTCCATCATCTGAAAATTTTTAATTTTGGTGATATGGTGTTTTTTTAGAATATACCTATCTACCTGCCTCCTTTATACGAAAGTCATAGTTCGTTAAAGAATTCTAAGAGATTCGGTAGAATGCCAAGTTATTCGCTATTTTTGAGGTCATATGGTATCTAAGACTTCTTTACTTATTAGTATAACTACTGGTTCTGTTAATGAGCACGGACGCCAGTAGAGATAGGAGAAATTTGGCTTCGCAAAAGAAAAGTTGGGAAACTGTTTCATCAAGTTTCCAACTCTTTGTTCCTCAAATAGACTCTACTCAATTTGACTTACTCGGGATTGCACTTCTTCATTTTGAAAATGTAGAAGAAAATTGTTCTGAACTGCTACGTCTTAGGGTTTTTCAAATAAGACATAAGTTCTCTTTCAGAAGCGCATACGCAACGATGACAAATATGTAAATGTCCATCAATGGCGGAGTATTGCTAATCATTAGATGGTTCTACAGTTTTCTCTTTGGATTTAGTAGACATATTTGACAGTGCTAATAAATTTTCTGCTGAGTTTCTTGGACTGGTATAGTTGAGGGAAACATTTCGAATGCTTTTAAGGCTTAATGCTCCGCCTCGTACATTTTATTTATCATTAGACTTACATTTGGCAACTGACAATTTTGCATGCATTTAACAAGCTCGTTACTCATTTTATTGGCTCAAAAATAATAATTTTATGTTGTTCCATACAAAGCACAGCTTGTTGGACTCGTTTAAGGCTAATGGCACACATCGTGCTGTCGATCCACAATTTGGCAATTAGGTCGCGTGGAGCCGTCATATGTAGCTACCATCAACACTGGTGTAATGCAGCGTAATCTGCCCTGATGCGGGGAGCAGATGTTCCATTGTTGGAAACATTTTGAATTTCTACTCATATGCAAGTTGGCACTAATCATCATAATTCGTAAGTAGATTTGGCTATTTTCGGTATAACGTAATATTTCAGTTCATTTTGGAATGGAGTTCATTAGTGAATATGTTTTGAGTATCCAGTGATTATAACTAGCAATGCTGATCCATCGCAAATTTGCATACAATATTAGATAGTGATAACGGTTTTACAAATTATGTGTAGTAAAGAAAATCCTTATTTTTTTTAATATTTTATTTTTGCTCCTTGTTTAGCTAAGTATAAGAGTATACATACATATTGTAGCGTATATATGCTTATAAACATTTTCGCATTAAAACGACATTTATCGCTTAATCAGACGATTGATTTGAGCGATAGCCTACAGCTTTTTTATTAGTGCAAACACGCGATTTAATAATTTTGCAACTTTTGTACTGAATTAAAAAGCGGCGGCAGCTTATTTTTTGTTTCATGTAATACTTTAATCTTGAAGTGCGTTAGAATTTATTCTCAAATATTTGATGCGGTATTTTATACAAATAAATGGATAGACATGAAATAATGCTGAATTTCTAAGACAAGAAGACTTGGTTGAAGAACCTGAACATCTTTAACTTACTGACAAAGTGTTATAAACGCTAGGGGGCATTTCTAATGGCAATTATATGACAGTTATGTAAAGTAATTTGATGAACTTCAATTTCTTAAATACCTTTTTTATGTAAGTTTCCTTTTCTAAAAGTACAAAAAATGATATACACTTAGTAGCAAATTGGTGAACAGTTATTTTAAATTATCTGGATATAAGCGAAGATGAAGTTGTGATTCATGCGGATAATATATATTAAATTACTTAACTACTAAACTACTTTCAATATTAAGGAGGATTATCCCGATCGTCTGCGATTGGTTTTCGCAATCCTTGCTACACCATCCTTCCATTAGCGTTAACTCTCGCTTCGAAGAAAAGGCATAGATTTTTTTGCTTTAATAAATCTAATTGTAAGGAAGACAGGCTACGATTTCAAGTCCATTATTCTATTAAACAAAATTGCATTGGACCTTTAATGAGAACTTTAGATAAATAGTAACAACAAAGTCCATTTATGAGATAAATGTAAATAATTTAAGGAAATGCTTGAGTTTGATACATCTGCTCGAACTTGCAGGGAGATTACGTGATTTTTTAAACAATACAATTATTATTTAGTTTATTCAATGGATACATCTCTTCAGCAACTTAATGAAAACAGTGTATTTAATATTAGTAACAACAATAAATATAGTGAACTGTTAAATCGCAATCTATATAAATATATCTACCCTAGAAACAACTTAATAACTAGTAAAGCGTTCTATATAGACTCGGTGTATAAACAACGTATGATATTATAAAAAGGGTGAAGTTTTTTTTAAGGCGTGTTTAAGAACTTGTGATTCAGGTCACCGCTTTATTGATTAACTTGTTCAAAAGGAATCAAGAAGAAAAGCTGACACGCGTAAAGGAAAGTCATTTAGGAAAGGTCTTGGTGTCGGCGGTGCGTACACTTTCTTTGACGAATACCTCAATCGATATGAACGACCACAAGGTGAATAAATGAAAACACGTTGAGTTATAACTAGTTAATGAAAAGGTAGCAAACAGAAAATCCTTTTCCAACTAAATCGAAAACCATGAAAATTTAAACTATATGAAATGCTAGGTACTACATAAGCCGGAATCCGTATTTCCATGAATTGAAAATGTTGCCAGGTGCAGATGAAGTTTAATGCTGGTGGAAAAACATAGCGATATTTCAGCTATCAGTTTCGTTTCAAAATTATTCACTATTTTTAGTGTACGATTTCCAGCTTACCATAAAATAACTTTGGCTTCAATATAACTTGTAGACCTGCTACAACCTATATCGGAATCACTTCAGCGGACAGATATAAAATTAATGGCTGTTTTTTCACGTCTAGATTAAAATATTTTATACCCTAAATTCAAAAGGCATAACATCTTTTTGTATTTAAAATATTTTGTCTCCATAGGTCGATATGACCTTATTGTTATAGTCAATCACTTACACTAGAGCTATAATGGAGAAACATGCTGTAGCTCAACCGTATGTCTATGATTTATCTTTGTACCCGGTCAAGGAATTTCATATCATGTACGTGATTTCATTTATTGTCTGTAGGCGGAATATATTCTATATCCATCCTGTATAAGTAAGCGCCTCAAGCTTAGGTTCGTACAATGACTTAAAGCTCGCCCGCGGCTCTGCTACGGTTATGTTGTCCTGATTTAGTTAGAAAGCACTTACAATAACACGCTTTGACGTCGGATTTATCAAAACTTACAGCGTTACAGCTTACGTTTTGTTACGTGCTTAAACGGTAATTGTATAATTAATTCAGAGTGGAATTGTTACTTTATTGCTCAGTTAAGGTCCAAAGGTTTAGGTTTTCGAGATTCATAATATAGTATAGTAGCCAATATAATCTTCGCAAGCATAATAAAATCGGTCTATCAAAAAGATCTTTCTGAACCCTCCTCATCGTTGGACGTTTTGTCACTACCTCGATACGTACCCATGGCTCTTTCTAGCGACAAAATGGCATCCGCATTAATTTTTAATCTTCGTCTAGAGCTGAATCTGAATTTGAGTCTGAGATGCTAAATATTGTTTTCTGGAAGGCATTTATCTAGTTGTATGTAATAATAAAATCAGTGTTATGGGGCATATTAAGAATTTTAAGCCTAGTACTGAATTTACACCTACCTGCCAGTTATAATAATTAAAATTAGACCCTCATTTCTGAACTAATTCTACTAGACTAAGTTCTGGGTATTCATTCAAAGTTTATTTTATTCCCTTTAATATCTACTTCCGCATAAATTGTTACATAACTTACAATCGAATGGTACTACTATAATATTCAATAGAACATATCTGCCTGAGCAAATGACAGGAGCAAGCTCTGAATCTTGCTCCTGTCTGTCAACGTTGACATTAGATGACGTCCTTATATAATTGGGGCCTTGATTGTATTCCGTTACAAAATTTAACCTCAAATTTAATTTCGTCTTAATCTGGCGATTCCCGGTAAATCCACGATTAGGCAACGTTTGTTCTCAAATCTAATGAAACCATTGAAATTGGAACAATATTCTTAAACATTCTTTCGTAACGCCTTACAAATGTTAAATTTGAACAAAAGGCTTTGATACTTGTTAAACATTAAGCCGTTAAATTGATCAATCTATTGGCTTGATTTAGGACTAAATTGTGTGTGAATATTGTTTTTATTACTGTTCTTGCTAATGACCGTGGCTGTCACACATACTTATGTCACACTGGTAAGCTTAGAGTTTCTCAAGTGTGCGTAGTATTTTTAATGGCTACAGTGTGCATCAAAATACATAATTTATGCGATTTTCGCGAGCACAGTTTCTCAAAAAAATCCTCTCTAATCTACCACTTAACCTAGTAGATACTTTAAGCTCGCTTGTTACTACTTCCAAGCGCATCAAGAGATCATCCAAGTAAGCATCCTTGGCAGAGAGCTAGAAAGTTATCACATTGCATTTTGTCTCTCGTGCGCCACCTTTAATTTTATACAATTTTAATGTAATAAAACACCCGTGCGTGCCTTCTTCCCTTAAATATATTGTTTTCTTTGTTATTTGCTTGTTTATAGGTTTTCACGTTAGATACGGTTATAGATAGATATGTCCATTGTTTAATTGTATAATTTATGGAACCTATCATAAGTTGTTAAAAATCTTTACTGTTCGGAGGTACACAAAAAATTGTTAGCAATTTATTACATGAGGTAATAACTGCAGCCAATGTGCTTAGCTTTGATGTTCGTGAAATCAATCATCATTCCGCATTGGATAGAAATTTGTTGATTGATTGATTTATTGAAGCGAGACCTTTTAGGGCTTCACCAAGTTGCAATATTTGGAAATGTGACTAAATTTCAGGCACCACTTATCAGACTCACTTAAGTGACAACACTTATTAGATACATAGACGCTCCTCAATACACAAACCGTAATCTAATTTGCTGTATGTACTGTATAAATACTATGGAACGCTTTACGTGTTCAAACATTGACAGATTATCTATTCTGAGCCCACAACAAGGAACAATCACACATATAATTGCTTCATCAAATTATCGAACATGTCTGTACAGTCCACATATCTACATTACTCGATCACGCCGATAACGAATGCAATTACGTCGCAAATCGTGCGGTGAAATAACAAATTAATGGTCATTTCATAGCCTTTGTATAGTATATACGTAGTTAACCCATTACTGTCCCACTGCTGGGACCGCTTTTCAGAGCGAGAAGGGATTATGCTATTGACCACCGCGCTGGCCAAGTATGAATTGGTATACTTTAGGGGTATAAAGACAGTTTTATTTTTTAAAGAACTCTTGATGTCTCTTCCACGCGAAGTTTTCCTTTAGCTTTAAAGCTAAAATCAGACGGGCGTGTCTAGAATTCGAACCTTGGACTTGACTTTTAGAGGCCGAGATTCTAACACCAAGCTATCACTGATCTTAAAGTATAAGTAGGTAAATACTAGATAACTAAAGTGTGTATGTACGGTAGACTTTAAAAATAGAAACATTTTTCATCCGCATTTCTTTAATAACAAATATTTATTATATTACATAACTTGTATTAGAAATCAGATAAAAATCCAGTGTGAGATATTTCTTTTGTCGTTTCTTCCAAGAGAGATTTATAAAGAGAGACTGCGATCA
Organism: Spathilepia clonius; assembly: GCA_018250295.1. NCBI lineage: Eukaryota > Metazoa > Arthropoda > Insecta > Lepidoptera > Hesperiidae > Spathilepia > Spathilepia clonius. The sequence continues at coordinate 7,980 of DWRA01002592.1, forward strand.
GTAAGTTGGCTTCTTTCACAGAAAAGCTGGCTGCATTTCTGGCTTCTTTCCGGGCCCGTTGGCAAAATTGTTCGCTTGTAAAATTGCTTCAAATATACTTAGTTAATACTATTATTTGACAATTTCTGCAAACCTTTGTCGCTGCGTTATTGCCAGAGTTGGTGCTCTGTGATTGTTAACGTCGTTAACGTATAATACTGCAACACAACCAATTATTTCGTGTTTATGATTAATTAATTCACGAATTGAAAGCGTATGAAGGATGCCCGATATTTGCAAAATTTTGTGGCCTCGTTTGACATCTGCCTCAAATTGCCGAAACCACATAGCGGTTACTTTGTATCTGCAGATTCTGTTTGATGAAAGCTACTCGAAATTGTAATTTAATATCGTCCACGTAAAACTGGAATATACTGGGTAGCAAATGACCAATTTGAGGCAGTGTCAATGAAAAATATTGTAATACAATTTGTGTTATACAATTTGATGTCTTATTTTGTTATATTTATCCAGGATCATGTTTCTACGCAAAATGTATTTAAGTAATTTTATAGATAGTTCAGTTACTTTTTACAGATTGTTCAATACAATATTTTCGACATTTAAACCGTAAAATATGTAAATGTATTGTCCAACGCAATCAATCAATCGTAAATCGTCAATCGTAAAGCTACTCAACAGATAACTCTTATTAACATCACGTACGTGGTATAATGACTTGAAGAAAATATAAGTACTTAGCTACCTGTTGGATTAGCATGTATCGTCATGGATGTTAATCTTGATTTATCGTCGTGAAAAATTGTGTTAAGAGTAGCATGCACTGTTTGTGTATTTACTCAGTTCTTGCACGAAGTCTCGGGATTTAGGTCGTTCCGATCACTTACAAGCGTGGCTCATGCTCGCCACTTGTTATAAAATGTTATTTGAGGTTTTTACCCCCCACATCCTTGGGAAAACAGACGTTTAAAAACATTATGGTGGTTATAATTCGTTGCGATTAATGTTTGTACCGATATAGGACAGGTATCGGCAATGTATGAATAGTTTTGTCAGCTTTACCGCCGTGTTAATGTGACACTGAGAATTTATTCTACAAGTAGACACGTTACAGTTCCGTCGGGTAAACTTCGTCATCCAATTACTTTCATTGAAGAGCTCTGTGACTAAGCGAGACTGCAAAGTTGTCCGGAATTGGTAAGATAACTATCCAGATTATATCCAACTTATGTAGCGAGAAGTAGGGAGTGGAACTAAGGAAATTGTGTAGTTTATGGCAAAGGAATAGAATTTGTTTCTATGTAGCTTTTGTTAAAATTAAAACTTTTGTGATCTATATACAATAACTAAGGATTTTCTATATGCATCCTTGCGTGGCATTTCGGTTGGTGGAAATTGTTACAGCGTTGATGCAAGTAGACCATCTAATAAAAAACCGCTTTAGACTTTTCCTACACCAGAGATGTCGCCAATGCACTACCAGCTTTGAAAGAAAACTTTTGACAAAAACTTATTTCAATTTCATTGCGAACGATATCGGTCTTTTCAGCTAATAACTTTCCAAGAAATTCAAAAACACACATCTAATTAATTAATTAGAGTACCTACTTCCAGAAAGCTTGTAAATTAAATTGAAGTATCGTTGAAAGTTGAACAAAAATATTGAAAACTGTATCACGACATCTAATTTAGAGATTGAATTGGAAGAAAGACACAGTAATTTAAAAGGTCTTACAGTAATTTTATTGACAGTTAATTTACTTTGTGGGCTACATTATTTAGTTTGAAAATATCAGAGTTTAATGGTTGCTGTATTTCTACTGAGGTCTAATTGTTCTGGGATACGTTACAGTTATTGTTACTAATGAATGTGTAAAACAGAATGCAAATATCTACTTCTGTCCATAATTATCTTAGCTACTGTGGGCTGTATAGTTAAACGAAATAAAATCTAATCTACAGATCTAATACGATTATGAAATATAGTATAAGACTAAATCTTACGAATTACTCATTTAGCTAGATAAAACCTTTTTCCTCCGGATGTTTTCATGTACTGCTCATATTAACGATAAATTCTATATAAATTTCCAAGTTACCGATAATATTAGTAATTGTGATTATGATATATTGTTCGGAATGAATAATATCTGGATTACTTCTGCGAAAGATTCTCCGAAACAAGATGATTTTGATTATGGGTGTAGTAATAGTATCTTGGCATCGATAACTATTTTCTTATTAATAAAACATATCGTGATATTCCACGAAATAGGTACACGAAATTTATACCAATAAGTAACCATTGTGTTCATATTATCTGATTAACTGATGAAAATATGTGTGTTAATAGAACGAAAAGTGCGTCGACGAACTGCGTCATACAAATTTGGCTGTTTCTAGTGCCTACTTCAAGCGGTCACTTGGGATTGGCTTTACTACTGTACACGTTTGTCACATTATCATTATAACTTATAGCTGTTATAAACTTTTGTTTAATTTGATATGTTTGTGAGAGGCTATGCTGCTGAATTTTTAGTTCAATATTTATAATTTTATCATTTTCCATTTTAATACTATCCGCCTTTTACTAATAAAGGTGGAAGAATCTTTCGTGATTCGACCATGGTGGTACTAACACCACATCTATTTTTAGCAACGTTGTAAAGTTGTTTTAGTCTGAAAGGCAGTGAGAAGTTTTCAGGTGACAGAAGCAGAAAGAGAGCATGCAATTCACATGATGTTTAATGGTAATTGCTGCCGAAGAATAAAATCACAGATGCGCTGCTCCTTAATACTCAAATGGGATTCCTCGATGAAATGAACCTGCCTTATCACGCTGTTCAAAGTATAACACACTTTTACTGTTATTATAAAGGGAAAATGGGAACGGCAGTAGTGTCGTCACAAATGATTCATTTCTACCAGTTTCAAAGTGCGTTCTTGGGAAAATGCTTGCACGCCCTAGATAGGATACAATTTCAGTTCATTTGTTTCTACATTAGTTATATCAGATTAGCTTAGGGTTATGTCTACACATAATTCAGTTTTTTAAAAGTCGTAGTTTTGACGATTTCTGCCTACCAGAAAATGTAAAAGTTTGATCTTTGGTAGGGAAAAATTATTGAATTGATTTTTAATAACGGGCATTAGAGAGTATATATCGCCTTGAACTTTCCTCGCATTTTACTGAAGTTTGGTTTTTATGTTGGATAATGGTCGTCGTTTTTGAATTATTACCTACATAATTTACAGTGAGGTAATTGTACGGTACAAACGTCGAATAAAGAAATTTGTTACAAGTGGAATTGGATTCATTGCCCTGTACGTAATTTAAGTATCATTTTAAGTTACCACACATTTTTAACAGTTGTTTTAAGTCTCTCTAAACAATTATTTCGATGAAATTTCTTTTGATGGCACCGTCATAGCTATCTCTAAAATTATATTATTGGCTCTCGATTATAAATTGACGCTTTCAATAAAATGTTAGTAACCAGAAGTAAATTAACTTCTGCTAGACGCATTAAAAGTAAAATGGTTGAGGTACTTAGCAAAGAGTCCTTTTTAACTTCCATAATATTGTAGATGTTGAAAATATTTTAATTAATTGAAAACGAGATGGTCTCAAAAGTTAAAGAAAAGTACCAACTGCACATTGCAGTGGTAGGCAAACTTTTGCTTCTCTCTTGTTATACAAACAATCAAACTTTTCATTATGCTGAGTGTGTAGACAAGTCCGTAGTAAAGTTAACTGGGACAGTCAATTCGCTTTTCACGTCAGTTTTATTGCGGAACGAACTTAAGTATAGAACTAGTAAAAGGACACTAACCACTTGGGTTTCACTTAAATGCAGTTTATTACGTATCCCATCGTAAAAGTGCAATTTAATTCCATTACACTCGGAGCTCCACTTTAAAGTGTTAAAACTGTTGTTCGCGTTGATATAAGGGTTGTAATTTTAACGCTACTTTTATCACTAGACGCCTCAGGATCTGGAGTTGGTATAAAGAGTAAATTCACACTCGGCCGTCATGTTTGCGAAAATGGAGCGTCGCCTCGGCGTGCTTACTCAAAACCTCATTTTTTATTTGTTGCGAAATGTTGCATATTTGCTTGCAATTTACGTGATGAAATTCTTCTGTGCCTTGTAGGTGAAGTACCAAGTATCAAAATAGTATGGTTAACTATTGGTTAAAATTTACAAAACTTGATCAAAATATTGGAATTACATTATTGTATAAGTCATTCGTGAGTTACGATAGCCGCGAAGTGTTTTACAATAGTGGTTTAACTGCAGTTCTGCTGCATAGCAGCAAAAATCTCACATGTTTTCTTCAAATCACATCCAGTTATCGAGAACATTATTATCGACACATCAATATTTATTCGCTATGTTTCCGAAAAATAAAGTGTCTAAAGTTTCGAATTCTGGACAATCAGAATAGGATGACGCATTTCAAGCACTCAATCTGACACTGCTATCTTTATACGCAAAAAGTTTTATTAGATAATAGAAAGTATTGACATTTTTTTATTACGGAGCGGAAACCTTCAGAAGCTTCCCAGTTACCGTGAGAGAGGCACCAGGTTATGTGGGATTTTTACCCATTCTCAGCGCCACGTAGAAGGTTCCGTGATCTTCATTGGAACACTAGCGTAGTCCTCTGACCACGTTACCCCTTTCGGACGCCGCCCGGGAGAGCTTTGAGCTCACACCACACCTCATTAAGGAGATTACGACGGTGTGCGACACAAACACACTTGCCGTTGTCTTTCCCGGGGTTGTCTGGGCGGTTCCACACTTACCGTCCGCATCCTTGGAAGCGCCCCTTGATCGCTTCTTACGTAGCTACTTCAATAATTTCAAATATAATCAATACCTTCTTGTCCCTCTGATTCGGTACAAGATAAGAAGATATTGACCTACAATCCGGGTACACATGATCGTAACTTGTCACCGAAGCTAAAATTTTGGTTTCCACGGTTTGATCAGTCAATAAATTCACATCTGTTATATTTTTATCGCTGTTATGTCTACTTAACTGGAAACGTGGTTATTAACTGCCTCAGCGTAATATATTTTTGTTGTACTTTGTTATCGAACGGCTCAACGCCCGTGTAATAAATTATATGTAAGTAGATTTATTTCCACATAACTTACACAAACCATAATTAAAACGGTGAATTCAAACTCAATCTTAGGTAATCTTAAATCCAACTGCAGCATTACGACTTGATGTTGGAATATTTATGACCGAAAATTGTTTAACTATCGGTGCCAACGCTAGTGAATTTCGGCAATAAGGTGTTTGTTTGAGATCTGGATAATTATTGTGTATTTTACTGGGAATGGAAACGCAATAAAGTGTCTTTCGTGTATCAAACGGTCTTTCTGCAGCAGAAGTGAAGAAGGCGGATATGTGCGCTAGTTACCACCGGATAGATACAAGAGGGTTTCAATTTGAGCATTATTGGACTTGTATTGTTCTTGCAGCACGCAGGAGATACAAGTTTTTTTTTTAATAAAAGTAGCATATTTTTTTTATGGTGTAGCAAACGAGCATGCAGTCCACTTGATGGTAAGTGGCAACTGCCGCCTATGGACTTTTGTGATCCACCCCAAATAAGACCACAATCCCAACTGAAGTCGACCACAGATGCGTTGCTACCCCCGAGGACTAAGTTGTAATGCCTCGTG
>DWRA01002593.1:0-13678 GCA_018250295.1 Spathilepia clonius
TAAATTTAAATGAATTTAAATTAAGAAAATAGTGTTAAAAATTTCAATGAATATAAATTAATAATAGTGTGAATAAACAAAAATTATTTTATTTTAAAAAAAGCGTGGGGTGCATGGTGTCAATGGTTATAGATATTTTATTGACCTCTGTACGTATTTACTGCGCAAGTCACGCCAGACCGCCATCTTGAATTTTACAGAGTCCATTTTGGTTTTGCTCAGAGTGATGTCATGCCATACTTAATATTACACATAACGCATATAAATTAACACAATAAAAATAATAAAGTACAGTACAGGTACATATTCAAAATAGGTTATACTTAATAATACCTATATTACGTCAATTTAAAAGTTTTTCCTATCATTATTTGTTTTCTTGCAGGGATCGGGTGTTTCCTGCGCAGTCTTCATTTGTGCTCACTTCCAAGTCTGACGGGAGGGAGTCACGGTTTACTTCGGGTGAGTGGTCCTACATAAATGTGTTTGTGGTAGAGACATTAAAGCAGCGTGGCGTGTGCTCAATGCCAGTGATAGGGAAAGACCTGCAATATATGTATTATTTTTCCAGGTGGTTGTTCTTTTGCTAGTCATAAAATTGTAGACAAAACAAAATACATCGTTTATTCTGTTGTATCACGTGACTGTGGTATAGGCAGGTCTAAGCCGAAACAAACAATATGCGTAGAGTTCGTTCTTACTATGGCAGCCATTTTATACTCGCACTATTTTATTTGTCATAAACTTATGATTGGACAGAAAATATTTAAGAAACATGGATTAACATTTCTTAAATATTTTCTGTCTCAGACTTAACCTAATATACGTAAATAGATATGTATCTACGTATTTTTTTATTATAAATTGTCTGTTTATCGATGTAGATGTAAATTATAAACAACCAACGAACATGAAAACCAACTAACACTAAATGCGAATGAATCGTATAAAAACTATCATTAACAGAGTTGATTTCCATCCCTTAAACGAAATTAGTACGTGTTATTACGCCTCTGCATTAAGTATTACAATCTGCGTAAAACCAACAAATGCGACTAAAACCATTAGTCGTGTCTGAATACATTACGCTATAACAATAACGAAGGAAACGTCGCTGGCATCATTACAAATAATGTGTGCCATAATTAATTCGTAACAATAAACGTCAGAGTAATTATTACCATGGAGTGCGTCCACTTTGACACGGAACTTTGATTTTAAAGTACATTGGTTTTGATATATTTATTCTATTCGTTTTTAAAGTACATTTCAACAGAACTGCGATGTTTACTATTAAAACAACGAAATTACCTAAGCCACTACTCTTGTATTTCCCTGTCACACAGTAATGTTCCGACCAGTGCCTACTGTTCATAATTGAGTAGGCTTGCACTATAGGTTATAATTACTCTGAACAATCATTCAATATAATTAATAAGAAGAGACCAATCTGCGGCTTAACGTCTAAGTTAGTTTAATCCGATTTATTTATAGGTACACAAGAAAAACGACACTAGTACACACGGTGAACCTAAAAAAATCTCATCAACAAGAAACCTATCAATAGTCTACAAGACAAAACCGCAGGTAAGTCGGTTTTTATTAAAAAACCTTTTATTCATTTCGAATTGTTTCCTCAAACAAAGAAATATTCCTTAATCAAACAAAATAGTCTGAAATTTTACAAATAAAGATTAAAAAAAAAAATAACAACAGAATAATAAAGAATAATATGATTCGATCATGTTTTTTTCATGAGATTATTCACTGTAACCAGATACGTATTAATGTTTAGTATCACGCGGGTTCGTGCTCGAATGCAGGTCGGTCCGAACGCGTGTCACTCGGATCGTATAGTTCTTTAGATCTTTGCTATGTAAGCTACACGTACGCCTGGGGGTCGCGGAGATATGACAGTTTTCACACATGCAGTTGCGACACGCATGCGGATAAAAACCCCGTGGACGTACGCCTGGGGGTCGCGGAGATATGACAGTTTTCACACATGCAGTTGCGACACGCATGCGGACAAAAACCCCGTGGCAATAAAAGTAGCTGAAGTTCTTAATTCTAATTATTCTTAACAGCGTATATAATCAAGATGTAACTGTTTATAAGTTATGTTTAAGAAGCGATACGCGATATTAAATTCCAAGATTCCCTCGTTGACATTTACAATGAATGTAAGTCAATTGTGATAACTTGGAGACAATTTAATCTATAAAAGCAATGTCAAAATGTTATTGTACTATAATAGACCCGCGGTAAACCAGCCACTATCTAATTTGTGCCCCCTGTGATCTGACAAGTCTAATATTACTCAATATAAAAATTAAGCTGGCTACAACTGGATACAACGTGGCTTGACCTAGACGTTTGTTAACTACGATGCTCATTACATTAACGAATATTTAATAATTTATAATTCCTATGCTTTTTGAAAAACTCATACTAAACTCATATAGCATATAATCATATCTACTAATTATTTACCTTCTACATTATGATGTACCTACCTACTGATTTTACATAGTAACTATTTAATTTGTCGGATTACAGGTTATTAATTTGTTATTTTATTATCTATAGATTATAAGTGTTAATGTTTCATAATCAGTAATCAATAGTCTAACATTAACTAACTAAATGAGTTGTCGGATTACCGCATATCTACTGTACTGCCCCTGATTAATAATTAACCACACTAAATAATGTTTTCCCTACAAATAATTGAAACTTAACCATTTTTAGTTTTTAATTTTTTTATATGATTGGAGTAAGTAGCAAACGAGCTACGGTCCAATTAATGGTAAGTGATAACTGCCGCCCATAGACGTCATGTGCTGAAGATAAGATCAAAATCACACCTGAGGTCGCCCACAGATGCTTTGCTAGCTCTGAAGACCAAGTCTGAATGCCTCGAAAGGTATGTCTCCCTTACCATACCCTTCGAATCGGAAAATAGTAGCACTTAACACTATTAGTATTAGCCAGAAATAAGTGTTGCGAAGGTGGCTCTGGATCCAAAACAAATAGAGTTATACTACCTTATACATTATCTAAACGATAAGTAGATTGATTTTTAATAAACGGTAATTATTTGCTATCAATTTTTTTTTTTCTATTAGAATTAGAACATTGAGACGTTTTTGTACGTGATAAATCTCTGTTATAGTAAATAATCATTATTTATCAATATAATTACTTAAAATCAACTAACAGATATTTAAATGGCATGTTTTATTGTACACAGGGCAAGATAAAACTTATGAATAAATTATAGAAGAACCAAAGAAAGTATCACTTGTGCTACGCCATATAAATGATATTCTAACATACGTAAGTAGATACACAATTTTTTTTGTATGTTTTATGACTAAGTTACTTATGTTATAAGGAAACGCTTGTACACCGAAAAGGTTTAAAAGTAATTAGAGATTTCTATATGACTTACAAAGGATTATGATTTAGAAAATAGCTACAATACTTGGTGCTAGTACAGGACCATCGGTGCGCGAGAGCAGTTAGCACTTGGTTGGTTTTTTCAATAGATTTTGTGTATTCGTGTGGCAGTGTAATTTTAGGCATGTTCTATCAACTCACAATATGCTATAGAAAACTCCGGTACCTGACGCAATTGTCATAATGAGGTATTTACATAAGGTTGATTTTCGCCGTCTTACCAAAACCACAAAAGGCGTATAGCTACACCATTATGACTTGAATCGCAGGTGACTACATAGCTGTATATAGCACGCACTTTCAAAAACCATGATCTGATTGTCCTGATTGTTGTTCGGAAATGTTAAGCAAAACAATTTTTTTATGTTCTGATATCAAAATAGTGAATCAATCCCGCCATAAATACAATAGAAAAAGGAACACTTACACGGTCGATTTTAATCAAAAGTCATAAATCAAAAAGTAGCCTGATTTTTACTAGGCATTTATGATTTTAGTCTCCTGCTGTCTCATGAAATGGCTATTTCAGTAGATTTTCGCCGTGTGGGCTAACCGTGGGCCAAGAATGAACCCGTATAAATTCTGCATAATTAATCTTCGCGTACAGCAACATCGACACAATCAATTCGATCAAATTTATTTTTATTCAATTATTTACTGTGACTAAATATGTATTACTTAATATTTACTTTGAGATGTTTTAGTATCACACGGATTTTGCTCGAGTGCAGGTCGGTCCGAACGCGTGTCACTCGCATCGTATAGTTCTATAGATCTATGCTATCATGTAGGCTCGCGGAGATATGACAGTTTTTCACACATGCAGGTGCGACACACACGCGGACAATAACCCCGTGGCAATAAAAGTTGCTTAAGTTCTTAATTCTAATTATTCTTAACAGCGTATATAATCAAGATGTAACTGTTTATAAGTTATGTTTAAGAAGCGATACGCGATATTAAAATCCAAGATTCCCTCGTTGACATTTACAATGAATGTAAGCCAATGGTGATAACTTGGAGACAACTTAATCTATGAGAGCAATGTTAAAATGTAGTTGTATGAAAGTAGACCCGCGGTAATTCAGCCACTGTCTAATTAGTTGCCCTCCGTGATCTAACAATCCAAAAGCTCATACTCAATTCGTGTAGCATACAATCATATCTACTAAGTATGAACCTTCCTACTGTCTTTACATCGTAACTATGACAAGTTAACTATATATTATTCATTAATTTATGGATTACAAGTTTTTATATTTTATAATTAGTAATCAATACTCCGGCACCGGCTTAATGAATTGTTGGATTACCACAGATCTACTGTACTTATACGCTCGTTATTAATAAAATCTGCCTACTAGAAATATCTGCCTACTAGAAATTGCCAAAATTCGATGTTTAGTAGAAAAAAAACAGGTTAGGTCAAATTTTTTTGTATGATCGAAGTATCAAACCAACAAGCGATCCACATGATGGTAAGTTGCAACTGTCGCCCATAGACATCTGTAATCGACCCCAGATAAGATTAGAATACCACCCCTATCCCTAAGGACTAAATTGGAATGCCGTTGATAAGTATGTTTCGTACGACAAGATATTAGCGCTTAACACCACTGTTATAAGGCAGAAATAAGTATGGTGGTGGTGCCTCTAAAGGCGATCCACAAAGAGTTCTACCTCCTTTTAAGTTATTCATAACGATACTAGATTGATTATAGTATTAATAACGGCCGATATACAGTACAATGATATACAGTATATATATCTGTTAACATAAATGGTCATTATTTATCGATATAAGTTTAAACCGTGTCACAAATATTTAAATGCTATTTGTATTGTACACAGGGCAAGTCTTAACGATAATAATTATGAATAAATTCTAGAAGAATCACAGAAAGAAGTACACAAGTAAGTAGATTACATAAGTATTTTAATAGCTTTTAGATCTAACTTGGGTGTATTATAAGGAAAGAATATTCCAGTGTACAAACACTGAAAATGTTTTTAAAATAATCATTAAATAGGATTGTAGGAAGAATGCCTTGGATACTTAAGTCTCCCTTCAAACCAGAAGATAATAGCGCTTAACACTCCTGTTATAAGAAATAGTTGTAGCGGTGGTGTCGCCGGAATCGAACCACAGAGTGTTCTACCACCATAAACTCTTTCAAATTTATTATTTCCAGTCGGTATTGTGAATTCTTTAGTGTCGATACGTGACCATCGGAGGGCGAGCGCAGTTAGCACTTGACCGTTTGTTTTTCAATATATTTTGCGTATTCTTATGACGATGTAACTTAAAACACGTTCCATCGATTCATAGTACGCTATAACAAACTCGGGCCGCCTAACGCAAATTTTATAATGGGGGATTTACATGAGGTGGATTTTCGCCGTGCGGCTAGCTACATATCAAATCCATACAAGGCGCATAGCTGCACCATTTATACAAAGTTGAAAATGTTAAGAAAAACTGATGATGAGCAGGGCATAGCTCTCAAAATGTTGAAGCAATTGTAATTGCCTATGCGAGAAAAATCAGAAAGAAAGAGAAAAGTGACACTTTTTTACGCAATCTATTTTAGTCACAAGTCATAAGCGGAAGAGTAACCTACCTTTGCATTTCCGATTTAAGCCTGGTCAAATCGCTATTTCGGTGATTTTTTCCGTACTGATTAGCCGTGGGGCAAGAATGGCCCCGTGTAAATCCCGCATAATTTATCTTTGCGTACAGCAATACCGAAACAATCAACGAATCGTGATGTATACTTTCTTTGTACAAGAAAAACGATGAAAATGAATATATCAGAACTGTTAGGATTAATTTTTTCAAATACGTAATACTTGTGTTCCTTAACCGTGAATCACTGTTCAAAATCGAACTTAGTGAAAGTACTATTTATGTTATTATTTCATATCAAATTTATTAAACAAGAAAATCAGTAAAGATATCTTATCACCATACGTGAATTAACGGACCGTCAGAAAAGCATAATTGCCATTGTTATATTGACTACTCGTAGCGTAGCGTAGCTTCCGTAGCGTAGCGCAGGCAAATCCGTAGAAGTGAAATGGATGGTCCGCGGTGGACCGCGAGTCGGTAACTATAAACTTCTTTCTTTTCGCATTTTGGAATAGCAAAATGCCTTTAATTTGGAAACCGCCACGCATCGGTCGAACAGCCTTGAGGCCGTACGTGAACAATCCGTAAAATCCCCTAAAAAGCCACCTTAACCCTTTATGTAAAATGTTAATATACTGTTTGCACTTTCATCATTCTAAATTATTCTTTTACTTTTCGTATTAAAATATTTCCTTACATAAACATAATTATATATATAGGTACACACATATTTTAACCCTTATCCTAATAAACATTCTTTTTAACAGGTATAATATCAAGGAATGGGCACATGGATTGACGCTGTTACTAAGCTGGCTATTACAAAATAAAAGAACAAAGGTCAGTTTATAATGATTAACAAACAAAAACAAATTAATTACTAAATTAATGACATTTAACTAATTCTACCTACTAGAACGATTTGTAATAATATATTTAAAGAAACGTTACCGCGTATACAGTGGAGACGTGACTTCTTTTAAGTGATGTCTTAGTATAAATACGCCATACTAATATCGGAGGATTCCTCGCTGACGCGATTACTCACAAATGTGGCAGTGGACCTAACTTCGAGACAATTGTTCAAATAAAACAAATAAATAGATGTAATGCTAACATGCTAACGACAATAGAAAAAAATGAATATTGGAAGCAGCGTAGCCAGACATCATGACTTACAAAATCAAAAACTCAAAATTCAAAAATATTTTATTCACATGCCTTGAACAAGATCCTTTACAGAATTATTTTTCTACCATGTCTTTCAATGTGTTTGTTTGTGGAAAAGAAGCGGCGAAAGAATTCCCATAATACACATCTTTTTAACAAAATTACTAATATAAAATTACAAACTTAAGCCAATGAGATACGTGGAGCTGGAGATTTCAGACCACACAAGTTTATCTTTCAAATACTCGCTTGTTTTATAGTACTCATTTTAATGACTTGTTTAAATTACTGTCTGTAAGATTCCTCATGTGATCTAGTTAATTGTAATAGTAAAGGCACTTACACATAAAAGCTTTAGCCACCGTACACAATCTGTATTTCGGTCCTATTACTAGTACTAAAATAATAATGGTAGTATTTTTTTTCCAAACATATGACTATGTTACCTTACATACACTATATTCTCATTCTCTATATAAATGTACTGGCTGTCAACCGTTAGTATGTTAATATTGCGAAAAAGTAATCCGAGTAATTAAGAAAATCGAAGATATTTATTGCAGACATCAAACAATTACTTATTATCAACAGGACTGACTTCATCGTGTTTCTGTGACGGTGCTAGGCAGGGGACTCTTCGCACAGATTGAGAGGGCGAAGAAAAATCGTGTTAATTCAACACGGTGTGTGGAAGAAAGGTAACTTTGCAGATATGTTACCATGTAGACAATCCGCGAGGAGTTATGCTCAGATTACTGAACAAGACTCCCCGCTTGTCTAAACATATGAATGCTTATTAGAATTTAACTCACAATTAGCCAATTTAATCATAATCGTATGGCCATCTAGCAAGTCGGAGGAAGATAGTAATAGTGGATCCCATACACATTTAAATTTCTGGTTTTCAATTGCATGAGAAAGAAGATACCAACTGAATTAACGACTGATTGATAATGTATATTAAAGTACCAAATAACCCTTAGTTCAGTCATATAATTAATATCTACCCTATTGCAGTTCTTATTTTGTTCCCAGGATTGCCTGCACAAAGCCAGACAACAACATGAAAATGGCAGCCAGCATCTGAATGCCTGCCCACATGCTGACGTAGGTTTCTGATTTTACCACAGTTACATAATGTGTACCAAATAATGGTAGCTGAATTCTAACTGTTATAGTTAGAATTACAGTATAGTTGAAATAAATAAAAAAGCTTTTGTAAAAAATATTACGAAGGCGTAGCTTTATGAATCGGTGATTTCTAATTAGATATGCAGATAATCGACATTTTTATTGCAATTGATCATTATATTCAGCTTTTGTGATTATCATCAGTAATCGACGTTCAATCATTGATAACCTATATTTACTTTAACGGAATATGGGTAGTTAACAAACTCTCAAGTCCAACGCGGGACTTTCTGTGAAACTAATTGTAGATTTCCCGATTAAATGTAATTCCATATTCTACTAGAGAACTCAAGTTACCTCTATTCTATCACAATCACGTAAACTCCCGTCATTCCTTTGGGAAATATTAAATCCTTTTTCGTGATTTCATAATCAATCATCCTCTATCCCTCGGCATCGTGGGAAGTTGAGTCGTTCCACTGACTCAGGAGTTTTTATGAGACAATGAATTTTTTAGGCTTATTAAATGCTATTCTATGTTCTGCGAGGGAGAACAAGCCATTTCTTTTTTTATTACAACGGTGTAAGTTTCCGTTATTCCTTTAGAAACGATGAAATCCTTTTTTGTAATTCTGTAGACGTTATGGAGAAAATTTAGAACATTTTCATTAATTAATTAGAGTTCTCTACAATCAGTAAGAAGTTAACCTATGTTTGAGGGTTTTCACAATGTTCTGAATAAGATCTGTGGACGAGGGCGAGGGTACAATAGGCTTGAATAGATCCAATCGTGAACTATGAAAAAACCATCTCCGCGAGTGACTTAAAGTGGTATTATTTTTAGTGTTCCTGTAGCCAATTAAAAATATTTTTCATAGACATTCAGCCTATATAATCTAGGGCTTCATGAAAAAAAAACAAGTATTCTTGAAAAGACCTTAAGAAATCTATAGGAATTATTGCAGCAAATGCCACAAGCCTTGCTACTCTCCCACGTTGCATTCACGTCAGGAAACACACCGCCCGTAATCAGAACTGTATAGTTTCTTTCACACTTTAATAACTTTCACTACCTTTTGATATACACAATCGTATAATTATGCACGGTTATGCAGGTTGACGGACACTTCGGGAATGAGGGAACACAGATCATAAACCCCTTGTTATGCACTGCCACAGATGTTTTTGGAATCCCTTATTGCATCCTATTGTCCTACTCCTGCACGCTCAGCATTTCCTAGTCTCCTGCCTGTAAACCACTGCCCTTTCTATCAATTACTGTCCCAGTACTGGGCAAGATACTCCTCTCAGAATGAGAGGGGCTAGGCTAATATCCACCGCGCTGGCGAATTGATAGATGCACACAACTTTGAAATTTTTTTTTTATTGAACTCAGGTGTGCAGGTTTTTTTTTTCGCGATGTTTTCTTCTCCGTTATAGCAAGTAATAATTAATTTCTAATACGTACATAACTTCGAAAATTCAGAGGTTGGGGATTGAACCTGGGGTTTAAATCTTGGTCCCCCCGAGAGGCCGAGTTTGAACCACTAGACTATGTATGCTTATCTTCTTACGGTCCAGTTCCTGTGTTAAAAAGTGTTATAAGTGTTGGTGGTAAGGACCATTGCTGCGCACTGCTCATGCTGCACCTGCTCTTCGACAAGATCTCCGTGAGTCTGTTATCATGATGAGCGAAACGACGCGACGACAAAAGGCGGCAATGCGACGCGACGATACGACGCTTCAGCACGACGCAACGACTTGATAATGAAAATTATCCTAGTTATCGCTCTTGCATTCTAGTAAGTGACTTGAAACACTTATCATTGTAATTGGTCATTGCATTTGTTAATATTGAACTCTATTACTATGTATTATTGTGATAATATTACACCTGTATTGTTCTTAAATCGTATCGAGTGATCTATTTTGTGAAATTGTTATTGTTATCCTTGTTATTATTTTGTTATCTCGATAAACATGTTTGAAAGTAGATGTCAGAGTTCAAACTTGACAGGCCTGCATTATTTCTGGCAGACGTAGAAGATGGTACCGCTAATTAGTTTCCTCCCTCTCGGACCGACTACTACATCCGTTTCAAAAAAGGTAACCGCAACTGGGTTTGAAATAAATTTATCTTTCTGTTTTTAATTTATAAAACTTAAACTGTAACTCCACCACCATCAATGCCAACAAAATAAAAAACTATTCGATAAACATAATTTTCAAAAACATTATATCATGCTACGTTTCTTATTAAGTGGAACCAATACACTGATTCATACATTTCATCTTCCCTAAGTGAAATCACAAATATCTTTAAAGAGAATCGCGACATCCCTATTGCGGATCATCTGCCATCTTCAAGAATGTATAGTCGTATTAAAGAAGGTTTTATTGAAAAAATATGCCCAGTGATATTAAAAATTACGTTAAGAAGTCTTGCCAATCCTATAAAGCTGTACGGAGAATAAATAGAGCAACGATGGTCATAACGTCTACTTGTCTACGTCTAACGTTGGTCCTTTACCCGAAGCCCGAAACAGGCTAAAAGTTACGACGATATGACAAACTTTTCTTTAGCATATCCGCTTCGTTGTAACACAGTCGAGGAATGTAGTAAATGTCTGGTACATTTTAACATATACTTAAAACTCATCAAGAAGGTCTGTAATTATTTTTTTAATCAAACAACTACGGTCTTCTACCTATTACCTACAGACGCAAGCCGCTTTGGAAAGATCCCGCTCCATCTAATTATAAAATGTAACAATTAATTTTATTAGATTTTATGATAAGGTAACATTTGAGAATCCTTTTATTATTAATTAGGTTAAAATAGAGTAATTCTAACGTATCTTTTATTGCAGCTTATTGACTCAACGCCAAGCTGAAGAGTATATTAAGCAAATCAACTCGAGCCCTGGTGTATTCTTTGATCCAATTGGCGAAATAAAACTTAACTTCATTTAGATATTGTACCAGTATTAGACATGACGTATATTGAACCATATATTCAAAACATAAATTCTATACTAACTACTATACATCACCTGTGATATCAGATTCAAATCGAAACATCAAATATTTAAGGATATATATTGTATTGTACGTATGTATTAAGATATTTAAGATTAGAACCTTTTACGAATAGATATGAATAACATGGTCTCCTAATATTCTTCTATTGCCCATTTGTTAACTTATAGATTCAATCGGGCGGCTTAAATGGTGGTATATGATGGTGAGTGATCTTGGTTAAAATGATATTCGGACCTTAAAATCCGAAACTGTCCAGGACGACAAAACGAGAAGAAGAAAAAAAGTTCCCTTAATAAAAGTTACTTAATAAAGTGTTTTTAGGACAAGTTTTCCTTATGTTAAAGCATACAAATATTAATTATAATATTTTAAATATTAAAACTAATATAAATCTATCTTCAATAGCCCGAAAACTTTCCTACTCGCCCTGTTATTTCAGCTAGAAGTTATAGCATTTGCAATAATTCTTAGTAATCAAAACATTCTGCATCCTGCGATATTACACCTCACACAATTATACCAAGCACTTGCCGATATCTACAGATTTACCTGCAGATTTTAACTTACTCATATATTTAGCATTAAGCGAAATTCGTGTGTTAATCTATCTCTAGCATAATAAGTTATAGTTTGTATAACAAATTAATTATTGATTTATAATTTCCCTTAGTATCCCCCAAAGAATGTAGCATATTTCATAATATAGTATTGCCAGCACCTTATACAAACGTAAATCCAAATTGCTTTAGTTTTATCATACTTAGTAGTAAAAATCAATGTAACATAGCAATGACCAAGAATAAATCGGAATATTGTAACAAACAGTCACTTCAAAAATGCAGAACGATTAACCGCCGAAAATACATGTGTGAGATGATGACAGTGTTCCCTACAAGCGCAAAATCAAGTTGTGAAAGCGAAATACTATCCAGTGTCCAGTGTGTTACCGAAACAATGTAAAACTGAATTACTGTACGGAAATATAGACATTTAAAAACCCTAACATAATAATGAAATTGTCGAATTAAATTACAAAGGCAAAGGAATAGACAGTGTCATTTACATTTCGATATAATATATGATTTATGTTGTATTTTAGATAAGTTTAAAGTTAGATAAATAAGGAGTCTGCTATTCAATCACAAAAGATTGACCTAGCAATTTTCACTACAGAAACAAAATCCAAATTACAATCAATCTCATTGAAAGCCGATAAAATAGTAAACCAACATCGTGATTCAATATGAAACTCATTATTTAATAGCACTATTCATATTCGTGTGCATTGTATTTTTATATTTTCTTGTTCGACTACATTTTACATTATATCACGCAACCGTTTTTCCCACATTTTCCTCCACTTGTATAGGAGTTACCTTCAGATCAGGCATAAAAGACTGATCCTTCCATCCCTGTCAGAGTATATTTTGCAATTGCAATTTTGTTCGCATAGCGGTGTATAAAGGCAAATGCAACTGTAATAAGTAAGCTGGCGAATTTGTTTTTGTTACTTTCCATTTTCTTTTTTAAATGATCAAAGTATTATCACGATGCCACGCGAGCACATTGAAGAAGTGACGTTTTGGTGTTGCCAGTATTATGACTAAATGTTTCTAATTTATTATTTTGTTAGGATAAACAAAATAATGATAATCGTCTACATTTCTGTACATTTTAATTTTAAGTAGATCGCCATGAAATAAAATTGGTACAGAAGGTATCTCAATTTAAGACTATTATAAAATTTAATTGTTTTAACACACAGACTCAGACACGGAAATGAATAAACGTTTACAAAAAGCACAAGTCGCCCTTTGACCTCATGGATCGATGACGTGATGACCTGATAACCGCTACGGATGGATGCCGATTAGAGGAAGATTAAGTTCAGAAATGGAATAAGCTGAAGGATAATTGGATTTATAGATTGCAGTGATATTGTTAATATAAAAATGTTTTTTACAAATAATTGTTTTAATTCTGCTTAGATACTTATAAAATTTTATAGTTTGTATATAATAAATTTTTAAAGGACTAAACGCTACTTATTTGTAATTTTTTTTTTTTAATTTAATTTTTTTTATTTATTTTCTTTTTATTAATACACTGAATTAAACTAATTTTAATTAAAATTATATACAATATTTACAAATTAGCTAAAGTAAACAAAAATAAATTAAAAAATAAACAAAAATAAAGGTATAAATTAAAGATAAAACAAATGGTCCAAATCACTGCCCCTAG